>VWPU01011312.1:0-23297 GCA_013398955.1 Callaeas wilsoni
GGAGAAAATTGCTTTGTTTGGGGGGAAAATGGGCCACAGTTTAGCCCATTTATTGAGTTCATTATGCACGCTGTAAAACCTCTTTACTAGTAATTATTCCATAAACAGTGAGTCCAGCTCTGCTCAGTTTCCTCTACACCTGAATATAGAAAGGAACTAAAGAAAAATCCCAAAGTGGATATGAAGAAGCCCAGCTTGGGAGATCAGGTATAAAGAGCCTCATTCATTTTGGTTTATCTGTAGTACAGGGATATGCCCTTACTCCATGATTCATCTCCTGACATCTGTTTGCAGCGCTGTTTTCTTAGCAACTGCGGCTCTGTTTTAGATCTGGGCTCTCAATGGCCGGGTTTGTGCAGAAAGATGCAAAGAGACAATCCAAGCTCTTCCTAATGAAGCTGTGCCTTTCAGCCCATTTAGCCAATTTATTTTCTTCCCCGAGGCACAGTAAATACCAGTTTTAAGAGTCTACTACCAGCTGAGATGCTTTTGCTGTGTCGGTGCAGAGATGCTTATCTCTTGCTTACCACAACTGAAGTGTTTCCCCAACACGATCCGGCAGCGTGGGAGAGGATGGCCATGGGCTGTGTCCTGTTGAAGGGATGAGCTGTGTGTGCACCACACTTGCTCTACCTTTCCTGCAGGTTTTTTTGAGCTGTCATACTGCTTCTAGATGTGGGAGAGGACGTGGTCTTGAAGGAATGCTGCCAGTGATGGCAAGGACCCACTCCTAGCAACGTGCCTGTTTGAACAAGTAGTTGGATTAGGCAGTGGGATTATACGCAATGTGGAGTGTGGAGCACTGCATGAGTAAGGCTTTGGGATGGATCCATAAGCTGTGATTAAAGGGAAGGTGACATTTCATACACCTCTCACCTAATCTTTCCTTGCTTGAGTTTCATCCCTGGACAGTTTGGGTGGGGGACTCCTATAACTGAGGCAGAGGTGGCCATGTAGATCATGTTGATCTGATTTTTGCCATTTGTGCTCCCTGGAGGGTCGGGAGCAAGACCTGTCTTGGGTCAGAGAGAGTTTTTTACTTCAGCTGATATGGATGAATTGGTCAGGAATGTAGATATATGAGAGTCCAAGCGGTATATCCATGTTAAGGGACAGGCGATGTTCACTCTCCTCTCTCAAAGCCAACATGCAGTTCCTCCAGGAGCAGCAGCAGTTTATACTTGCAGTAGAACCTACAGCTACTGGACTATGAATCAAAAAATACAGTGTGTGCTACCCCATAGGACATGAACTTGACTGCCTTACCCTTCCTGGGCTGACTTGCATCCTGCAGAGCATGAAGGGTGCCAGTAGCAAGTAGTCACTGTGAAAGATTAATGTATTTTGGCTTGGGATAATGCTGAGCGGGGAGAGACCCCTCACGTTTGGAGCATTTTCTTTGCAAAAGGATTGCAGAGTGGAGACGGGAAGACTAGATAGTGTTGCTGAATACTGGCCAGCTTCCTGCTACCTTCATGGATCACACACAGCTCCTGTTGTTGGTGAGGGTACAAAGAAGGCAACCTCTGTAGATCACCTAAATGACAGTACTCGCAGCAGGAGATGGAACAATCTACTTCTGTGGAGGTGCAGAGGGACTAGGACAGGGACAGAAGAAGGAGTGGGGCTAAAACTTCTATTTAGCCCAGCTTGTGTGCACAGAAGAAAGCTGTGTGAGAGATAAAACTGGTGGAGAACACGCTATTATCTCCCCCCAGGAGGGGAAACGGGACAGAGCTTTGACTCCAGGCATGACTTTGGCCTGGTAGGGAGGCATATTTGCTTTCTAACCTTCCTGCAGCCTGCTGATAACTCCCTGCACAATGCAGCTGCACAGATTGGCTCGAGAGGTTTTTAAGGAACTGCTGACCCTGGTACAAGCAATACTGTTTGTGACCAGGGGTGAGGCAGAAGAGAAAAGAATGGCATTAGTTATCTGAGCATTAAGACTTAGGCTGCAAGTTCTATCAAAGGAAATGGCAATTAATATGGAAAACAAAGCACTTGTAATTACTTTCATGGAAGTGTAGGGAGGAGGCAGAAATGTGGGGTGTGCGGGAAAAGGTTCTGTTTTCTGAATCTTCTGGCCTGTTGGTTGCCAGGAGAAAGACCAGAAGTTCGTGAATGGTGGAGCAAAAGGATGAGGCGGAGAGGGGAATGAATACACTGGACACCCCTTGGCCTGTGACACACAGCCTGTGCACCTCCATTCATGAAATGGTTGTAAAGACACTTCAGAAACTGACTCTGTTCAATTTGCGTTATAGACCTGTGTGTTGTGTGGGTTCGTGTTGTTAATAACCACCTGAATGATGCAGGGAGAGGAATGAAAGCTGACTCACAATAAGCATGTCCAGCTTCTTGGAGGCTCTTGAATCGTGAGCAATGTGCTTCTCCGCTTGCAGGAATATTTGGTGAAATATTCAAGTTCAATAACTGAATGAAATTCTTCTCGCAAAGCCAAGCCCAAGGGTGAGGGTGGTTGTGTATCATCTAGTTCCAAGGTGTTTCTGGGGGAGGGAAGCACAGAGCACTTGGGAGAGTGTTCTCACTTCATTGTAACCCGAGGGGGTGCTGCTTTGTTTCCTTCCTTTCCCCCATCTTAAAAGGGCACAGTTCATCTTGCCAAACTATATAACATAACTGTCTGCATGAGAGACAGTTCTCCAGACTCCTTTCATAGTCACTGGAGAGGAGCACACGCTTTTGAGCCATGATTCATCCACAGTGAGTTGGACATCTAAAAATACATTGGACAAACTGCCCTAAAAGTGCCTGTTCCTCTCCATTGTTTCTGCTGAGCTCAAACAATGAGCACTTACAGAGGTATTGCTCCTGTGGCTGTTTACTGTCAGGAGAGCTGATTCTCTGCCAAGGTGTCTCATGTCCGAGCAGAGCATCTAGGAGGGCTCTGAGCGTCCTCCTTTCCACCAGACTTGGTGTTGGTTGTGCAGTGTAAGGTATTTGGCTGTACCTAAGACTGGGGAGCAGACAGCAGCATCCAGTTTAAATCCACCCTCCTCCCCTGGTCAGTCCCTGGACTCAGACAAGCTTCGGGCTGGACCTGGCAATCTGCTATAAGTAAGAGGCCAAAGGGGATTTGCAGAGTGGCATTTTCAAGGTCGCACATCAGGTTAGTGGCAGAGGTGGAAGCAGTGAGGACACTCTGGGCTCCCGGGGGTGTGCTCCTGCCCCTGCCCGAGCTCCTTGCAGCTGCCTTGCAATCTGCTGCACTCCCAGGGGCAAGACTGGCTCTGGCTCTCCAGTAGTGGACAACACCTGGTAGGTACTCGCTTCCTTTGGCTGAAAACCTTCTGCAAAATTACACAGGCTCATCCTCCTTTCCCTGTTCTTTCTCTTGCAAAAATCCATAGTTCAGGCACAGTGCTGAGGTATTGTGCTGCTGTGGGTGGCTGTGTGGCTGTGTGTGTGCTCTCAGTCACAAGCACCTAAACCTTGGGGTAAATGTGTGACAGTTCAGTCTTGTCGTGGCCCAGGACAGCAGGTGTGGCTATTCCCTGGTGGTTGGGTGATCTGTGGAAGCTCTTTAAACAGACACATCCACTCGGTGAAATAGATACATCTAAATGCAAACCTCAGGAAGTTTTGGAGCTATCCAGAGAGCCACACCCCGGTCACCTCTGAGGTATTGCTGCCACCATTGTGTTATTTAGCAGTCTGGAAAAGAAATCACCAGCTCTTGTAGCAAGAGCCTGTCTGTGCTGGTAAACCAGGTAGGCTAAGGATAAAATTCCTCCTGTGTGGAGAACTAGTTCACAGAAGAAAGACTTCTTTTGCTAAGTGAGCTAAATGTCAGGGGAGAGACTTTGCTGAAGGAATTTGCTTGTGTAGCAGGGATATGAAACTCAGGCAGGTACTGAGTGTTAAAGGGATCCTGTGCACGTCTGATTCTAGACAAATACCAGAGAATTCTCCTATCTTTCTTGCTATATGAGGAGGAATATGATAGCCATGAAATAGAAAGAGTGTGTTGTCTGAGCCAGAATTTGATTTCTAAAGTTCTTCTTAGGGGGTCTTTGGGTGAACTCCAGGAGGTGAAACAGATTGCAATTTGACCCCGGAGAGAACAACTGGGGAGAGGAGGGAAAGAGCAAATTATTTAATAAGAGCTGGGAGAAAAGCCAGTCTCCAAAAATAAACTTTGAAGATCAATTCCAGGTATTTCCTGGCATTGTCATCCTGCTTCTTCAACTGCTCAGGCTGTAACAAGTGATTTCACAGTTAGCAGGCTGACAGGTTTAGGGTTGTTCGGTGGGGTTTTTTGTTTTCTTAAAAGAAAAAGAGTGTATGATAAACTGTTTGCGGTGTTGTTTCTTATGCAAAACTGGGTGGAATGTTGGTGATGAAATACCCCTGGGATGGAGAAAGCAGAGCTTGTTATTGTGAGAAGGAATCAAGAGCAGAGCCGGCTTCATTTTGGAGCAGTGAAAAGTCTGGATTTTCTTCCCAATTACATGTCCAAGTCACCTCAGGAGTTCTTCAGGGAGTAGAAGTGGGTATCTGTGCAATTTAGTGTGAGCAAAGTGTTTCTGCAGAGCAATTGTGCCTTCCTGATGCTGTAGGTAGCCTCGGAATGGCTTTACAGATAATGTTGGTAAGTGAAGGCATCACCTTTGCAAAGCTTGGGGGTGACTCTGAACGTGTTTCTTGCAAAAATTCTGCAAGAAGCCAGTCCAGGAGTTCACTGTACTGAAAACCAGTGTGTGGATTGTGAGGAAATTGAGGCATATCCTGTTCCAAGGGCTTGTGTTGGTGATCACACGCCATCTCCCTGCTGGGGTTTCGTTCTGAACGGTGACTCCGAGAGGCGTGTCCCTAAAAACTGTACAGAAACGCCTCGGTGGGCTGGAGTTGGCTCGGGCTGGGCTTGGCTCATGTCTTACCTCACCTGCTTGGCCCCGGCCGTGCTGCCTGGCCCGGGACAGGATGGTGCAGCGGCTCTGCTTACGCAACACAGCCTCTGGTGCTTGACTGGACTTGTCTGTAGGTAACTTTTGTGTCAGTAATGCTGGTGCCTTTCAGTGAGGGAGATGCACGGGGCTAACGAGCATCTGTCCTGGTTTGTCTATGTTGTAAGAAATCCTGATTCTCAAAGAAAGCAGCCTGGACACCCCGTGATTCAGACTTGGATGGGAAGACTGTTGTCACCCTGAGTGTGCGGAAGTGGAACGCATGATATAAGTAAGGCGTTCTTTAATCTGGGCTATTTCTAATTTGGAGTACTTGGCTTTGCAATTGCACTTGTGTTTTATTTTTTTATTTTGTATACCAAGAAGAGTTTAATCTAGCAGTTTACTCAAGTTCTTTCTCCTGGGCTGTCTAAGAGCCCTTTGGCTGTTTGGTCCTCTCTGGCATCAGCACTGGCAGGAGCAACAGTGTTTGGCCTGGTTTTCACTGCACACAAAAAGTTACTCTACAGGCTTGAAACGACGCTATAAATCAGAGATTTAGGTTTGTGGGTTTTTTTTTTCTTTCCCTTAAAGCAGCTAATTCTTTAAAAGCAAAGAGAAAGATATTGTATTTGTCTTAAGTGGTAAAGGAAGGTGCTTTTCTTAGTGGAGAAGGTCCTGCACTGTCAGTGTGGGAGACGCCGCTGTCGAGGGGCCCCTTTCATGTGTGCAGAACCAGCACAGGCATGCGAATGTGCAGGCTGTGCTTGTAGCAAGGCTGCTCTGCCCACAGACCTTGAAATACGTGGGACAGAAGGCATAAAACAAACAAACAAGACCCTGAACTTGCACTTTGAAGGGGTTTTCAGGTGGAAGAATTATAGGGACGTGAAAAACTCGTTCTTTGGAGAGGCAGCCCCTCCAAGTCAGAGGAGAGGTGTGCTGGGGAAGCGTAGGAGCTAGAGAATGTTTAGCCTCGATTGGACATGCTTGAGAGAGAAGCTGATGAATTCACAGCTGCCAGGCTAGGACCTATCATTTAAATTGTAATTTGCCCTTCAAATTTGGCAAGCTTCGTTTGCCGTTTGCTTTACAAATCTCTCTTTTGTGTTTTCCTTCTGCCCGCGTAAAACAGTGAGCACTGCCGGAGAGAGCTACTTGCAGTAGATTCCTTTTCTCTGCTATATTTAGTGATCACAACAAGTTTGTGATATTTGCAGGAATACTGCCAAAGCAGATAGGTTTAGCTTGAGACATGCCCTTTCTCTTTTGGCTCCCAAATCCATGGTGCAGTTCACTCCCTTTCCCTGCACCGTCAATGGCTCTGTCTGCAAGGTCTGTTGTGCAAACATTGCTCTGCTGCTTCCAGGGATTCTGCTCAGTCAGAACAAGTCCCTGCTTTCTGAGTGGAAACTCCTGCGTTCAGATTGCCACTATCCCTAGTGGTTTTCTCTTTTTCTAACTTCCTGAAAAAGCAATTACTACTCTTCAGGAAGGTCTTTCTGAACAGTGTTATGATTTAATTTAGAAACTCTAGGCCATTTATTGCTTTGGAGAGCTTCACAAAACAGAATAATGTGTTTGGAAACAGTCAGGTGGTTAACTTTATTTGAGGAAAAAGGGAATTGGGAAGGCAGTGGGAAGGAAACTTTTGTATTCCTTCAAAGGCGGAATATTACTAGGAGCCTGTTTCTCATTAATATCATGCTATTAATGCCAAGCAGGTGTAGCTGTTATATATTGCTATTTTAAATACCTTTACCATGTAAAGTGGTTCCTGTGTGCCTGTGTTAAAACACTGACTTTCAGTTGCAATCCGAGGGACGGAAAGAAACACTTATAAATAAAAGCAACTTGTTGCAGTGCTTCTTGCTTGGTTAGCATAGGCAGTGTTGTGCGGTTTGTTCCGATCAGGCGTGAGAGCTGAAACTCTCTGTGCTGGAAGGCGATTCCCTTCCCTTCCCCGCTGTACAGCCTGACTGGGGCCAGGAAGGCCGAGGAGGGGCTGTGCCGAGCTGTGCGCGGCTCTGGCGCTGGCACCTGCACAGCCAAAGGTCAGGGCTCCGTCCCGGCGCTGCCTGGCCGCGCTGCGCCCTTTCCCCTCTCCAGAGGAAGCCAGGCCGAGCGTGGCTGCTCCGGGCCCTGCCTGGCTACAGCCTGGGCCCAGCTAGCCGGGGCAAGCAGCCAGGGAGGGCTGTCTGTCGTGGGAAAAGGGAGAAAGGCTTGTAGGACTGAAATGGCAGTGATTGTCATCCTGCTGCCTGCTTTCCTGGTTAACCCAGCGCGGAGGGGGAGGTCGTGTTTGTGCACTGGATGCAGTGCCCAGGTGCAGCATGGATCTGGAGCCAGCCCGTGCTTCTCCTGTTGGTTTTGTGATAACCCTTCCCCGAGCCCCGTTATCTGCGGGAAGCGGCCTTGGGGCTGCTCTGGCCGGCGGGGAGTGCGAGACCAACCCCTGCTCCAGAAAAGCGTTTCCATTCTGGCCTCACGGCAACACACCGTTCAAATGGCATGGCCTTTTGAACAGAATTGGAGGCTTCTGGGCATTGCACAGGTAGTTTTGGGCCGAAGTGTGCTCATGGGCTTTGAGTTTTGGAGACTGAATTGTCGCCCAAGCCTTTGACTTTGATGGAGTCATGAAGTCACCATGGTGTTTTTGGCTTCTGGCATAGCAGTGGACCCTGGGGTGATCAAGGTGTATGGCATCAGCCTCCTAAGGCTTCAGGCATTCAGCACTCTGCTTTCTTACCTTAACAACTGTGATTTTAAGCCCTGAGCAATTCTTGTGTTTATTAACAATATGGAAAATCTTGGAAACCAGTTGAAAACGGAATTGTTTCTGCAATTTTAGTCAGTGTGCTTTGGCACTTGCCTTCCCACTTGGGAACAGATAAATGTGAGACAGGCTCTTATTCTGAGGGCAAGTAATTGCATCATGCACCTCCGTGGGTCAACCTTTGTGATTGTGTGAACAAGGCTTAGCTCTGTTAATAAAAGCATTTCTCTGTGTGTGTGTTAACATCAGCATGGTGTTAGTGCAGTTTTCAAACTGTGTAATTGTACCAGGATGACTGATATATTACCACCCCCTCCAAGAAAAGAAAAGGTCAAGAAAGACACTTTCCTAACAGTGTTTTATAAATTGATTAACACAGTGAGAAGATCCACTGTGCTTCTGCAACGGGAAGTGTTACTGCTCTGTAAATCAAAGACAAACCAGCAACATTTACTGGCCTTAAAAATGGTGTGGCTTTTGTATACTCATATGCTTGTCCTGGCTGGGTTTCAAAAACTATAAATAGATCACTGGGAAGTCCCTGGATAACAAAAATGTACTGCTGCTGCTTGTCATAAATAAACTTATAAGAACTGCCTTGGTCTTGCAGCTCTTCTTCTTTGGAGGAGTCCTTACTTGTCCATTTGGTTCCAGAGCATCAGGTCACATGAGATAAGGTCATTTCTGTGGCAGTGGGGTGCAGCTTCATGTCCAGCTCTGAATCTCATGAAGATCTTATGTTCTCTGTGCTTGATGTCTTTCAGATCTAGTTAATGCTCTCTTGGCTTGGTTCTACCTGAGCAGAGTTGTTCAGTCTTTTCCAAGCTTTTCTCTTTTCAATTCCTTCATCTCCAACTGCTGATAGCATAGGAATAGCCAAGGCCAGGCTTGTTTCAACTTCATCCCAGGCAGTGCAGAGTCTCTCTGATGCCACATGCACTAATACCACTTAATAGAAGACTGGCTGATAGCCATCTGACTGCTGTTGGGTGTTAAGTAGGATCAGGACATTATAGCCTCTTTTCTGTATCACCTTTAAAGAGATGGAAACATAATGGAAGCACTTTTCTTCCTCTAGGGAAGCATAGACAATATGTCATTATTTTATACTGGATAATGACAAATAGTTGTTTTTCTGCCAGACATAGAGAAATTGTCAGTTCCTCAAGAGGGGAAGTCAAGGTAGATCTGTCAAAGATGCTGTCCTGATTTTTGCCTCCTGAGGACCTGGCTTTGAAGGGAGGGGGATCAGCATGTTTGCTGTGTGACCACATTCCAGCTGGGAACATGATACAATCTGAGATGGCCCAAAAGAGTGATGTTGGCAAGCGCTTTAAATGTGGAAGGGATGAACTTCAATTTGGAGGAGGAGCTTAAAAAAAAAAAGAGAATGTTTAAATGCAAAGATGATAGGAAATGCATCATTAAACATACCTTTTTCCCCACCACTGGGTGTAAACATGGTGGAACCATTGTAAGTGAAGTGCTGAGGAGAAAGCAGGACCATCAAACTGAAAGCAGGGCCATCAAAGTGAACTTCTCAGCCTTAACAGAGGTCTGAGTACATCAGAAGTGATGGGAAAAGAAAATATTATGAAAGAGTGAAAACCAAACCAACTTCATGTGGGGTTTCCTGTGATAATTATTTAGGTCATGGGGTTGTGATTTGGATGCCAGCAATTTGCCTTTAGGGAGGCTCTGTCAAACTTGCAGAAGGATAGCTTACCAAAAGAAGGTGGCTCAGTAGCACTTTGTAAGGCTCAAGACTCGCACCTCCGAATGTTGCTTCTTCTTCGTGAATGTAAAATAAACAGAGGTCTTTGTTAATAGCCAAAAAGGAAAAGGTCTTCAGTTGGTCAGCATTGTGGAGCTCTGCTTCCTTTGGATTGGTTCACCAAAGATTAAAATCTGCCGTTTCTGTTCATGACGTTGGCTTGGCTCGGAGCATGAGTAATAATAATCTGTTGCTAGGAACAGACTTCAGTGTACATGGAGAGGCCTCTGTGGAGGGCAGGTCTTTGAGTCCCTGAGTGGGTCATAAATAATCAGTGGCACTTCAAAGGAGGAAAAGTAAAAACAAGCGGTTGGAGATGCCGTGAAAAGATGTCTGCAATTCCTATTGCAAGACCAGTGGAAAGCATGTAGCAACATAATTGGGAAAGTATGGGGCATGGATCTGTGAAGGCAAAACCAAGGAAGCAGGGATTTTATAAGAGTGGGTTATAATATTCAGCTACCTCTAGCTGGGCTTGTTTGCAAGGTAGCTGCTGCTTTCAGCTTTTAGGAGTGCAAAACTGAGCTAATTTCATGGCATGTGATTTTTCAAGGTTGGCTCCTGGGGAGGGCCGTGAGGGTACATCTGTGCAGGGACGTGCACAAGTTAGCTGTGAGCTCTAGAGCTAAAAAGGCTCTTACCTGGGACAGTGTGGAAATCACACCAGCTAGTTTACCTTGCTTCCTAAACACTGTGCCCAGCTGCTTTGTAGAGGTAGCTTTAAATTAAATGATGAAATACCCATTTCCTGTTTTAGCTGTAGTTACATGCATTGTTTTTTGAAGATGGCAGTGGTTTAACCGTAAGGAGCGTGCTGTGTAGCTGCTGGGTTTTCCATGCGATGGAATCTTAGCGTCTGCGGTACTTGGAACAGCTGAAAGCCAAGGTTTGCAAACCGCCCTGATGTGAACTAATGTTAAGGCTGTGAAATCCTTTCTAATGAATCCTCTAAATCCATCTGAAACTTTTTCTGCTTTTCTTCTGAGACAAGAATGTCGTTATAAAGACCCTGCTTAAGAAGAGCATCTCTTAGGTGTCATTAGGACTTAAGCCTCACTGGAGACAAGGTTTTTAAATCAGTGTTGTCTATTCTTATGATAATGGAATGTAAAGCCTGGGTATGATTATTTTCAGGTTAGTTCCTTGAGACTTGCAGTCCGTTACTTGCTGTTAGGTTTCTCTCTTATCAGTGTGCCTATGTTTGTGTGTTAATGCTCAGGATTTTCTGCAATCCACTGGCTAATACCAGCTAAATTTGGCAGAGGAAGGGAAATTACAGTAGAACGGATGTGATACAACTGTACTGATATAATTTCCACCAGTGTTTTTAGGTGCCTATTGTGGAAATAGCTGGAGAGGTATGAGAAGAAGGGTTTGAGTCTTAGGAGTGCCCTTATCATGGGAAAAGCTTTTGTTGATGGTTTAACCATTTGAGCTATGGATTGAGCCCAGGTGGCCAAGAATTTGTCCCTTTGGAGAACACCAGGGAAAGCTTTCTTCTTGAGGAGGAAATTGCTAATGCACCTTTCGTGTATGACTTACCCTGTGTTGGAGAAAAGGTGGGCTGGCACAAGAGCTCTGATGCAATTCACAGAAGTTAATCCACAGGAGATGAATCCATTGGAAATAAGGTCCCAGTGTGCCTGGAACTGTCTCTTTGACTCTGTGATACTTCACAGGCAATCCCAAGGTGTTAGCAGTTAATGCTTTCCTACGTTAATGCTAGATCCTGCATTAACAGTAGATTTTCCAGAGAGAGGGAAAGACAAGATCATTCCCTTCACCTTTGGTTTTACCCCCACTGAAAAAGGGTGATTTGAAAGGATTTGATTTATTTTCAACTCTGTAGGTATATATTTCCTAGTTGTCCAGCATTTCTTGTAGGGAAAGGGATTGCTTTAGCTCTGCAGTTCATTGAGTTGTTATGAAACGGAATAATTGACTTAAATATGAAGTAGAAAAGATGATCCTTCCTACTGCCTCTGAAAACCATTGCTGGTTGGTGGTTTTGGACTCTTCAGAGCTTGATGGCTTTAGACTCTTCAGAGGCTGCAGTGATGTAGTTACAGTTGATATGCTGTATTTGAATGAAATTTGGGGCAGGGAGGAGGACAAAGTGGGCATGTTGTCCCTGTATAATCCCTTCTCAGACAATCTGTACCTTGTACCTTTTAAAGAAGACTAATCCTTGCAGGTGTGTCCTCCAAGACTGTGTTTGTGTCTCCCCTTCAAAGCAGCTGTGGAGTCTTCTGTTGGGGCAGGGCAAAATGCATCTGCTGTGTTTGAGGGTGAATTGAGGGTTTGAGGGACATGAAAGCTTTAGCATAAATTTACCTGGTATTAGCTGTGCGTCTTCATAACCTGCACTGTGGATTCGTTGAGTGGATGTCTGTGTTTAAAGAAAAAAGTTTAACATTTCCCATCCTTTTGGGAAGGAGGCCATAATTTGACTTTAAAAGAAAACAAGAGCATTTGCTTTTCTTCACTTATGCATGTTCTATGATCATGTGCTGTAATTTAAGTTAATTAATTAATAAATTAAGTAACAACTAAAGTTTATTCATGCTTTAGGCCTTAATATACTTTCTGCTTTGAAATCCTAGAAGTTTTATTATCCTTAACTACTTTATTGGTTAGAGATCTGAACTGAGATCGGGGTCCCATCACATGAAGTGCAGTGCAAGCACATAAAAGGAGACACTATGTGCTGTCTTGTTGCTGTAGCTGGCAAGGATTGGGGACAGAGGAGGAACAGTCACAGAAAGGTTAAAAATACATTTTGCATTGTTTATGAAATGTCCATCAGACTCGTCCATAGCTCTTGCATACTTTCCTGTTATTATAATGGAATTTTAATGCCAAATCCTGCTCCCTTTCTCTGGACTGTGGTCCCAGTGACTCTAGCATCATGCAAGTTAGTTGAACATAAATTGGCTCTGCCCATGTCATCATCTCAAATGTGGATGCTTTGAAGTTGAACAGATATGTATGTTTCCACTCTTAGGGAGTTTGCTTACATACTTCCCACTCAGGTCATTTGTCATCACCTTCAAGGTGGTGATCAAAAAACCAAATTCAAGACTTAGTCATACCTAAAAAATATTAAGGTCACCTGACATTTTGCGTTTTCAGACTTTGGGTTTGTATTGCTTAATCTTGAGAGAAAAAAGAAGGGAGTTTCCCAGGAAAGATTGCATTGCCTTGGGCATAGGCAGCATAGCTGTGAGCACTGGATTCTTGCTCAGCCCTTGCCCATTGTCAGTTCCTCTAAGAGCCCAGTATTTATTATAGAATTCCAGGTTGGGAAGGACCTCAAGGACCATCTGGACCAATATTTTGTGCTAAAAGCATGGTCCAGACAAGATGGCAGAGCATCTGCCCAGCCAAGTTGTAACAGTGCCAGTGTTGTGGAATCCACCACTTCCCTGGGGAGATTAATCCAATGAGTGATTGTTCTGTGAAAATTTTGCTCTTGTGTCTAATTGAAATCTCCCTAGCAGTAACTTGTACCCACTACCCCTTGTCTTTTCCATGTGAATCCTTGGAAGAAGGCAGTCTCCATCTGCTCTATGGGCACCCTTCAAATCCTGGAACACATTAATAAGGTCTCCCCTCAGCCTTCTTTTGTCAAGGCTGAGTAAACCCAGTTTTCTCAGCCATTTCCCCACACAGGCTTCCCAGTCTGTTGGTCATCTTTGTGCTGTTCTCTCACCAGCCTGTCCACATAATATTTTTACAGCGTGGACCCAAACTGCACCCAGTATACCAGGTGTCCTGACAAGTGCTGAGCAGAGTGGCATAATGACTTCTCTATCTCTTCTGGTGATGCCCTTGTTTGTGTTGCCCAGCATTTTGTTGGCTTTCTTGGCTAATTTATATATCTTAAAATTTCCATCCTGACCTCAGGCCTTGGCTTGTTTATATCATCAAGTTCTTGTGCCAGCCGAAGATCCAATTAGTCCTTTTCCTCCTATTTTTGCTTGCTAAGCAAGCCAAACTCTTGTAAAATGTGGGTTTTTTTGATTATCCAGATAGGTCTGACCTTTACCTGCCCCAGCTAGAACTGCCCTCGCTTGACTCTGGTGCCTCGAGTTGCAGCTGTAAGTTGTTGGTGACTTGCAGAAGTGCGGCGTAATCACTGCAGCAGCTGGAATCAGTGCTTCAGCCTTATGAGCTAATAGCTATTTCTCTGGAAATCCAGAGACTTTTTTTGCCCCTTTTTCTCTCTGTCCGGCCTTTGCCTGTCATCAGTAAGGTGATGTCCCATGGCATGGGGCTTGCACTGATGGTCCCTTCCAGCCCAAAGCACGCCATGGTTCTAAATGTGGGCAATAACCCCTGGTCTGACGTAGATGCTGTAAATGTGAATTGATTGATGTTTGTGAAGGGTTCAGGTGCCGGGATGGTGAGTGCCATAAAAAATCTTGTGAGGGACTCAATAATCCTGTCATCAGAGCAGCTCTTGGATAAAGCACCAGGATGCACATTGTTGAGGGCGAGGAATATAAAATATTGAAGAGCTCCTCGTGAAATGCGTGTTCTCCTTTCTGCTCAGTGAAGGAGACAGAGAGGAAAAATAGTATAGAGTGGAGTAAACAAAGGCTGCCTCATGATTCATGTGCACAAGGGAATGGATGTAAGAATTTCTCTGGCATTCCTTAATGTTGTATTTCCTGACTCATCTATTCACACCCTTTATTTTGAAATATATTTGGTGGATGAGTTATTAATACACGGTGTGGAAATCCTAGTGCTTCTGGTGAAAAGGTTACAGTTGTGTAGGTAACAAAGCTTGTTTAAGGGTGAGCCCTTATTTAATTTTCAGGTTAATTTCTTTTTGAATTTGTTTAACTTCTGGGTTCTTGATAAAAATAAGTCTGTATCTTAAGCATCCAGTTCAGTGGCAAATTGAACAATACTGCAGAAGCAGGAACACTTGTAGTTTTTTAAGGAAGATAGAGCATACTGTTTTCTAAAGTTGCATTAGAGATAGGGGCTTTTTCCAGGGAGAGGAGAATGGAGGAGTTGGAAAAAGAAACTCGTTCATGGGGGTTGAGGAGTGACAAAGGTTCCAGGCAGAGACAGCAGTTGTGTTGATTCTCATATGATAACTGCTGCTTTTTCATTGCACCTTAGTCTTTGTAGATTCTGCCTGAATTGCTTTCATTCTGCAACAATTAGCCAGGTGGGAAGGGAGATCTGAAAGGTACAAGGATTAAAAAAATGAGGTTTGGCAGCTACCAGTCTGCAGAAGGCACTGTGAGCTTTTGTCACCTTGGCTTTCTGAAAGTAAGCAACGGTGTTTGAATTTTCCTAATCCTGGTGCTTTTGTTTTCATGGCAAGACTCACTGGGATCCCTGGTTTGTATCGTGGAGTGCTGCTGGCCACTGTTGGAAAAGAGTCAAAGGACCAAAGCTTGGTTTCCTGCAGTAGGAACAGTGGCTATATTCTGTGTAAACTAAGGAAACAGTTGACCAAGGGAAAAAAAGCCAAAACAAAATGCGAATCTTGGAGCCACATCATCATTGAGCATCATCAATTTTTCTGTAAAACTGTACTGATTTTCTTCTTTTCATATAATTTCAGTTTGGAAATTGATTAAAGAATCTCCATAGAATTCAATATGGCATCACAGCAGTCATCTGCATCAACAGAGGAGCAGGCTTCCTCTGAAATAGATGATCTCCATCTAACGCTGCAAGGTAAGTCACTGAAGTTTTCTGTGCCTTTTTAATCTAGATTTTTGCTAAAAATCTGTGTCTATGTGTACAAGTTGAAGGGAATTCTGAAAAACCTGTTTAAACTAGTGTTATGGTGAGTGTAGTTAGTTCATGTCTGTGCTTCTTCGCAGATGTTTCTGCGTTTCATGAGAGATGCTTCAGCAGGGAAATGACAGATAAACTCCTGTGGTACTTTGGTGGTATTTTCAGATCAGTTGCCTTTTTTGGTACTGATGTGCTCACTGGTTCTTATGCTTTGTTACTCAGAATACATGTTGCTGTAAACTGTTTTCAAAGGAACCACCAGCATGAAAACAGGCCAGTTCATTAGTTTCCTTGTTTTCAGCTTGCTGACAATTAGGTGGCTGCATTGAGCTGTCTTAATGAAGCTATTGGCTACAGTACTATTTTATTTTATTTTAGTTGTTCTTTTAACTACTGTATCCCCTGCAAGTGGAGATAATTTTTGTGGCTTCTAAACAAATTTCTTCTGGGTCAAGTCTTTGGTTCTTACTTGTCATGCGTTACAACTTGTTAAGGAAGAACTCAGTGGTGATTTTCAACTGTTTCAGTTTAATGGCATCTGCCTGGACAGTTAAGTGATGATGAATGCATCCGACCTGGCCTCTCAGAACTTTCTTTTCCTTACTCACATATTGAATTGCCTTCTATAAGAATTTTTTGTGAAGATTGACTTTGTTCTGAACATACTCATGGAGGCCATCAAGGAGGCTAGTACAGGCAGAAGGACTAGCCCTGCTGAAAAGCTTGGTTTTGGTGTGCTTAGAACCTGGTTATCCTAGAATGGATGGGCTAACTCATGTTTCCACAGAGCTATTTCCTTTTAATTCCCTTGCAATGAAATTTCTGTGGTGCTTGGTTGAGAGCAAATATGTTGAAAACAGATGGTGCAAAAGAATATTCTGTCAAGTCACTTCTGTGATCCATATTTGCACTAATACTGTCGTTGAAGCCATGTGTTTTGACGAGTGAGTGTTAATAGTGGTCTAAAGCCAAGTGTCTTTAATGGCGAATTTTCTTCCGTTTTGCTTCAGTATTGCATTTTCCGGAGAACAAGCAAAAACTTGTAGCAGACAGCAGCTAGTCTGACTTTTGCACCGAGCACAGCTTGTCAGACACACATTTGTTGTGCCAGTCAAACTCAGCCTTGGGAAGAAAGGCTGAGGTGGCTGTTGTTGTGAAACAGATTTGGAAAACACTCTCTAGCTTTAAGGCAGATTTAAAGTTACATGCCATTTTAGGGTTTTACTTTCAAATTCTTTTTTTTTTTTTTTTTGAAAAGTCAGGTTAGTGTTTGTGTTGAATAACAATTGAGTTTTTTGGTCAATATCTCATTGCCTGCTTAGTATAATTGAAATGACTGTATTTCTTTGCTGTAATAAATGGAGCTCTTAGATTATGCTGAATTGAACACACTGCAAATCTTGGACCTGAGCTGTCTGTGCCTGGCTGTTGTAAAACATCCGGAGACATCCCTTAGAAGTGGCATGAGCAATTTTTTGTAGTGATGGAAGACACAGCAAATGTTGCTGACACATTTTGTGTATGGAGCTGTGGCGCTGCAGAGCCTGCTCAGGGTCAAACAAGCAAGTGGCAATACAGCTGTGAGGAGGCACCAAAGACACGCTCCCTGACGTGACATACAGGGACCATTAGCAGCTCTGCTCACAGATCTGTGGTAGCAAAGGTCAAGCAAGAAGAATAGGGTCACTCAAGGAAACAGGTTTTTCCATTAATAGGAATCTTGAGATGAGATTTGCGAAGCAGCCGGAGACATTGATTGCTTTAAATCTTTGGGTACACCTGGGGAAGTGTTAGAGAAATCTCAGATTCAAGGAATAGCTGCTTATAACTATTAGAAAAGCAGCTTACATTTTGTGTGACTGCAGATGTTTGTAAAACTTGTTATGATCTCTTTTTTCAAATTGCTGGCATATAGCTTCAAAGAATATGTCCAGCACTGTATAATACACAGCATAACTGGAGACATGCATAAATGGTGTAGAAGGAAAAAGCAGGAGTGAGATCTAGTCTGGATGTAGTCTAGATCAATTTTAATCTACTTTTTAATTCTTTGTGATCCAACTTTCCATTATTCCTGAAAGGCATCCCAAGGGGATAGAGCACTTGTCTAGTCGGGTTAATTAGGGCAAGATCAACTTAATGTGTCAATTGGCTTGGCCATATAACTTTGTGAAGTTTATGCATAAAAAATATAACAAAATCATTAGCTTTATTTTTTTTTCCTTCCCTACCATGTGTAGATACGTTATTTTAGGTATGTTTGACTGTTATTTAAGTTACAGTCTTCTGCGAGGTTAGCACTTTTGGCAAGAAAAAGAAGGAAAAAGGAGGGAAAGAACAATATCCTTGAAGTAATTTGTGGAGAGTTTACTACTTAGTTCCAATTCTTATAGAATTCCTATTAATTTATGGCTAGTTGATTAATAGTGTAAAAGCTTGTTAGTGTGTTTTTAGGTAGAAGAGTGTTCAAGGGTGAACATTTACTTTCCTTACTAGTGTTTGGCCTAGAAGATGCCATAAAGAAATTCACTGGAAAATAGCTAAAAATGCAACTTTGTTCTCAGTGCATCTTTCTTGTCAGCTAATTACTTTAAGGAGACTTAGTGAAGCTTGAAAAACATGAAGAAAATAGGTAAAGAAATGAAAGCAGTATGTTTTCTTTTGTCCCCATCTCCAGGCATTTTCAAATGCTAAAGGTAGACACAAAGTCATGAGGCTGAAGTAAAAAGCTGCAAGAATATAACCCCTTATACATGGATCTTTTCAGATTTATGTATTGCTCTTTAACCTTTACTGGTTTTCAAGCTGATATCCAGATGAGAGTAATAGTTATCCCTTCACTCCCTGCCAAGGAAATGGAAATTACTATGAAAATGCATGATGTCAGGAACTGGCAGGCTTCTGTTATTTTCTTTTTTCCCTTCCCTCTGTCCCAGATGTTACAAGAAAATTCAATCAGATTAAGGTCAGCATTATCTGGGCCCTTTCCTTTAGCACCTCTCTGCTTCTTCCTAGTTTTCTGATGCAGCACGACTTAGAGCAGCTGCAGGATTGCTTTGTGTCCTTGCACAGCCATATAAAAGTGCAGGTGAAGAGCCTGGAACCGGACCTGTTATGGTTATATCCAGTGGGGGAATACTTAAGGGAAGGTTTTCTCCTGCCAGGCAGTCTGCAAACATTTTGGTGAACAGAGGATGCTTGACTGGGAGATGCTTCATTGCACCACGGGCCATCTCTGAAACCTGAAGTGACTTTTGGTGTAGGGTGGAGCAGGCGGGAGCTCGGGGCTTGGCTGGCAATGAGCATGGCACAGATAAAGCAGGATCCCTGTGCTGTGTCTCCTCCTCCTGTTTCCCTCCATCACTGCGTTGTGGGCTGGCCCCAGAGAGGGGTCCAGCCTGCTGCTCGTCCTTCTGTGAATTGAAGAGGCGCAGTCAACATCCAGAATTACCTTTGGCTACTTGAGATGAGGAGGCATGTCCTCTCCTTGGTAAGAGAAGGGCTTCCTGGCAGTGCTTTGGGAGCTGTTGGAGATGTGCTGCTGAGCAGGAGTGCGGGATTGCAGCGAGGGGAATGTGCGGCTGCTCGCGGATGGGCGGCTGCAGCAGGAACTTAGCAGGGTTTGTGGCACTCTGGAATGGATTATTTTTTGCTTTTGTAAATCTCTTTACCTGTGGGAGGATTCTACCTCTATTTTCTGTCCTATGCACAAATCCTTCCCCTGTCTTCTCTAGGACAGCAAACAGACCCTGTGTGTGGTGCTCCCCTCCAAGCCTGTGCAGAACTCTGTTTTCCCTTTTCTTTTCATGCTTGCTGAGCTAATTCAAACACAAGAGAGTGTGTTTTAGCTCTTGGAGTTTGGGGCATGTACTTACTCTTTCACTGTTTAGTTAACTGTAGGGATCCTAATTTTTGGCTGCACTTATTAATCTGCGTGTGTTACTGTTTGTTACTGTAACCCAAAGGATGATAATATAGGAATGAATATAGGTTGCTAAAGCTGAAGAGAGTTTTTGAAGAGAACTGTTTTTGAAGAGAGTTTAGTGATAAAAATGAATGATACTATTTTCATGCAGTTATGTCTAATCGTTTATGAATGATTTCTCTTCAAGTGAAACTGCAAATATGGGGATATGTATGGATAGGTTTTGTTGTGCACCTTGTAGTAGATTGTACTCATCTCTGAGTAAAGGGATTTTTCTTTTTGGGACCCTCTTAATTCATCCAGAGGTCAGGTAGATTACTAATTCTTACCCAGCTTTTTTTTGTTCTAACTGTATGTCTCATCTGTTGGGACCACTTGCTTATTGCAGCTACACCTTTTTTCCTTTAACCAGAATGATCCAAAAAAGTCCATTAAATGTTTATTACAATTTTACAAGGGTGACTTTTACAAAAAGCTCCCATAGGAGCTGCAGAGAAATTTTTTCCTGGTTTATGCTGCCTGGGTGAGGAGCTGCTCTGCAGTTCCTCTAACTGCCCAGCTTGGTGGCATGTGACAGGGCTGATGGCACTGGAGAGGCAACTGACACATGACACTGCCTTGAAAAAATTCAGTCACGGGTATTTTTGTCTGCTTCATACGCCTAACGTGAAAAATAGATTGTATAGTTGCATAAAAGTGCTCCCTGCTAGGCAAATTTCAATTTGTTAAAGGCATTATCTGGTGCATAACTGGTTAAAAACTGGCATTAAAATGCCAAAGGAGTATATGGCCCTTGAAGCACCTGTAAAGGGCACTGGAGGCCACTACAGTCAGATCCCTGCTTCACTCTTCATTTTCTTTAAAATGTTAGAAAAGCCACTTAAATGTTTATCTTTAAAAGTATGTTGATATCTAAATGATGTGACTTGGTACCTTTAAGAATTTAATCTCAACCCGCCTATGCCCCTGAGTAACTAAACATCACTTGTGGTGGCAGTAAAGACAGAGCAGGGCTGCTCCAGTATCCTGGCAGCAAGAATAGCAAAAGGGTTTAAGAAAGCCAGGAGGGCAAAGCTTGGTGTGAGCACACTTCCTGAGTTAGCAGCACTTTTGGTAAACTGGACAATTGGCTTTCAAAAGGAAAAGGAGGTTGAAAGGAGTACTGTAGGAAGTTTCCACTTGCTTCACTGATGTGGTAGTAGTAATTTGGTTAGTATTTATATAATATTTAGATTTGAAAAGACCCGTTCCTGCCTGTAGAGGTATTTTCCTCATGTTCATTGGGCTTTGGATAAACTTCTCAATCTTGACAAAAAAATTTGTGTTTGTTTTTAATTGCTTAACACCGTGTTGCTGAACATAAATGCTGGAAATAACTCTTTTCCCTGCTTTCCTGTCTGCAGAACATGAAACTGTTGCAGGGTGGAAGGGAAGGGACTATACAAAGGGCTTGGGGGTTAATTGCTCACTCTCTCCCTGGATTGGCAAATACTTAATTGTTCTTCTCATAGTTCCAGTCATTTAAAGAATGTACCTGCTTGGTGTATTAGTTCATAGCAGCAGTGCTGTCTTGAAGGAGCTCTCCCAGTTATCCTTGCTGCCCATCCTTTGGTTGATTTTGCTGGGCAGTGAAGGAGGGTGGAAATGGTTATTTTGAATGAAACTGAAATAAAGAAGGCGCTGTGGCTGTCTGTGGGCATTGGGGCTAGAGTTAGCCCAGCACAACCTTTGTCCCTGCACACATGGTGGATGCACTGCCTTGGGAACACCAGCTCTCCTGATCTGTTCTGATGAGCTCCCTGCACGCTGCTGGAGACGTAGCCTCTGCTGACCTCAGTGGTGAAAGGAAGATATAAAAATATCATACACAAGCGATAATTCCTCCTGGTGAAACAGAGATGAGAAGATGACAGGCTTGTGGCTCATTAAACTGATTGCTTAATTTTTTATTTTTTTTTAAAAAGAAGCCATACACTTGTAAATTGTTCACTGGCAGTGATGCACAAGTCCTTGTGATAGATGAAATCCTCTTTGCTGTTTGGTGACAGTGTTTGATGAGTGTGGATGGACAGGCTACATCTATTCTGTCAAGATTTGCTTCTCCCAGCTCCCTGCTGAAGGAGGTGATGCTTTCCTTGGAGCTGCCATTCCCCCACCTCAGGAAAGGAGGCACGAAAGGCAATGGGGGAGAGGAGACTAATTTTAAGTCTTGTTTTTTCTGCATCACAGTTAGAGGAAGGTTGAGAGTAAAACAGTGGCTGACAGTGCTGCTGCTCTCCTCTCCCTCCTGGGAGAATTCAGCACTCACATGGTCCCTGCCTTGTCCCTGTGCTCCTAATGATCAGCCTGGTTTGTAGCACTTGTTGGTAGCTCATTACTGAATAAAACAGTCATTGTCCAGCAGTGTGTATTGATTTTTAGCTATCCTACGTGACACATTGCTTGTATGTGTTATTCCTCCCTAGAGAGTTGTTAACACAGGGTGAAATGTGATAGATTTTGGGAATTTTCAGATCACCAGGTTCTTATTCTGTTCTCTCAGATCCAGTTTTTAGCTTAGTGAGTTTTGACCCAAAGTAAAGGGAATGATCAGGGTTTGGCTTTTTTTTATAGCTTTTTTTATTCTAGGTCAGTGACGTTTTGAAAACTAGGGCAAGAGAAAACCAAGGTCAGTTAGAGTCCTACAAAAAGGCCTAACAAAGAATCCATTCACCCTCACAAAAATAAAAATCTGTATTAATTAACCACGTGGTAGAGATAAGAATTGGAGAGCTTGATTAAATCATTAGCGCCTCTGAGCAGCAGAGGGGAGGGGAAAACACACTCAGCCTGAAAATTGCAATACAACCGCCTGCCGCGGTGCCAGGAGCACATCTGTACTGAGTGTGTGTGGCGTGGCCTGCGTGGAAACACTGCTGCACTGCAAGCTGAGGGAATACCGGCAAGTTCTGGTATTAATTCGGGAGGAGATTCTATTATTATTATTATTATTATTATTATTATTATTACTATTATTATTATTATTAGTTTCAGTAGGAAAATATGGCACATGGCAGCAGAGGCAGCAGCTGCTTGGAAGGCAGCCCAGTGGGTTGCGTTAGGTAGTTGTGGAAGGTTTGAGGTGCTCTTAGGTGTGCGCAGTGGAATAACCACCTTGTACTTTCACCAGGTAAGATGTTTGCCTGAGAGCTGCCCACGTGAATCAACACTTGCACTATCTGGCGCCTGTTGCATAATGAAGTGTGTTAATATGGATGTCAACCAAAACAAGGCCAAGTGTCTCATCCTAACCATCTGTAACCAGCCCCAAATGCCAGTTCTTCAAATCAGCAGCAGTAGTGTGAGTTTGGCAAGAGCTGCAGCTGCAGGAGTCACTGGCGTCAGGCGGAGTAGTCAATATTTGCTCTCTATCCCTTTTCAAGTGCTAGCCGTGCCAGCCTTGCCCGCCTGATAAAATGAGCGCAGCTACTCAATAATTGCTCGTTGGGTAATTGGAATGGCTCCCATGTGGTGTTCTGCCGAAGGGTGTGGTTGGCTCCTGTGCTAACATGAAGCCAGTATCTCCATGCTATTTTTGCCCTCCTTGTGAGCACTGCAGCATTGTTTGGCCTGTGTGGCATGCGTGCACTTAATTTTCTGTTTTCCGAACAAAACCTGGTTTTGTTCTGTTGTTTTTGTCCGTGCCTTTAAGATTTCCCTTATCTTATCGTTCGAGGGCAATCTTTGTGATGCTTAGAAAGAATCCTAAAAGAAGCCAGCAAGCAGGGGAAAGCAGCTGCTTCATGCTCCGACAGGATGGTGGTTTTGCAGATTGGAGGAGGGCTGTTGAAAGATGCCTTCACCACAGCATGCAGAGCAGTGCTCCACGCACGTAACATGCACGTTTTGGTTGCTGTTCACCCGCCCAGCGAGGCAGAAGGCAGCTTGTGGGGTGAGGAGCGGGAGCCTGGGTTATCCTCAAATGAATTTCTGTATTTCATGAGCTGATGAAACTCCACAGAAACTCCTTTGGACTGTCTTGGATCGTGAAAAGACCCCACGACTGGGGTTTGTGTTTGCAAATTCCCAGAGTGTGGTAAAGTGTGGGATATTTTCCTGTGGAGTGGCATTTTCACTTTCATGTGCAGAATAGTCAACTTTTTTTTT
>VWPU01011314.1:0-22801 GCA_013398955.1 Callaeas wilsoni
CAGGCAGGGAACAGGCAGGGATGCGGAGAGCCACAACATTTTGGGAAAGCCAGAGTCCTTCCTTTGGGGGGGACACGTGAAGCCCAAGCCCAGCCAGAAAGCAGCGGGCACGGCCCTGGAACTTTTCCAACAGAGAAGGGATATGAGTGGGAACGGGAAGGGCGAGGCTGAGGGCAGGAGCCTGCGGAATGGGAGCTGCAAAGGTTTCTTTCAGCCTCGAGGAGCCGAACTTGCCTGGAGGCAGGAGAAAGGACTGGAAATAGGGTAGGCTGAGGCAAGGGCAGGGAACAAAGTCCTCCAGCACTTCAGAGGGAGAAACTCTGCCAGGGAATTTGTGCTTCCACGAGAAACCCACAGGCAAGAAAAGGGAAATGAAGGTGGGAAGGACATGGCAGAGGAAAGGGAGGATTTTCTGTGACAGATTCCTTTGGAGCCAACGTCCCTGTGACGGGAACGCCGGGGGCGAGGGGCTGCCACTGCTGAGGAGAATCCCAAAATCACCGGCCCCGAGGACCATCAGCCTCTCCAGGAGTGCGGGAGGATGGAGCAGCTCCTCTGCCAGAGCAAAGAGATCGCGCTGGGAAGTGGCCAAGGAAAAACACGATTGTTAAAAATGCCGATTCATCAACTTTGTCAGGAGCAGATCAGCACTATTTGCCTTTTTCACTACAAAAAAGGGAGAGAAAACCTCCCCAAATTACTGAACATGTTTTTCTGTTTCGAAAATCCTGAAATTAAACTTAATGACAGGAAAACATATTAAAAATAAATTACCATCGTGACCGAAACAAAAGCTTGGGAAAATCCGGGGGGAGCACGTTTGAGTTGTCCTGAGCTCCTCTTTGCAGATATTTTCCCTTCCCCCCACATCATCGTTAGCTGCTTTTTTTGAGATGTGACATCCCCAATGCTCAGTGCTGCAGCTGGGGATGGATTTGGATGGAGAGGAGCCCATCCAAGAGGATGATGAGGATGAGGTGGGGTAGCAGGAATCCACAAAGGATCCTGGAATATTGGGAGGGGTGGATGGAACTGTGAGCTGGGAATTTTACCTGCACCTCTCCACTCACTTCAAGCCAACGCTGAACCCATTTTGTATCCTGTATTCCCAGGATTCCCAGAGAGGGACTGCAAAGTCCTTGAGGCGTAACGTGGTGCTAAAGTTATAATGAATAAGGTTTTAATTAAGCTTGTGGTCCCCAAAAAAGACCTTGGTGAAAGATGGGAGCAAATCCCGCTGAGGGAATCTCAGCCCTACAAAAAGCGAGGCTGTGTGAGACCTGTAATGGCTCTACCAGAAGGGCTCTCCCTTGGATAGAAAGTGAGAAAAGATGCCTTAATTGCTAATCCAGAGGAATTCGGAGCCATAGGCACAATGTCCCCTCCCTGGTGCCGAGCGGATCCGCAGGGAGTTCTTGGAACGATTAATCATGGGACAAACTCAGTATAAACTCAGAGAGGTGAACCCAAAGACTGGAGGCGCCTCTGGAAAAGGTATTTTAGTGGAGGAGAGGAAGGGGTTGGAGCAGCTCCCTGTGGTCGGGGTGACCACGGTGGCCCCAAGGAAGGGCAGTGGTGGCATTTCCTGGCTGCTGTGGGGAAGAGCTGCTTCTAAGGGAAGATCCCTAATGGAGCTCACCATCCCGGGGCCTGGAGCAGACGGTTCAGGATTTGGGGAGCTGGTGGATGCTCCATTGGCTGTGCAGGGTGACCACAGGGCTGTGAGACATCCCTGGCAGCAGGACACGAGTCCCTCATCCCTCTGTCCCGTGCAAGGGAGGGAACATCCCAGCAGGACCTCGACAGGGGGCTGAACCAGGGATGGGATGTGCTGGGGGGGTGAGGACAGGGAGAGGGACAGGGAAACTCCAGTGGGAACCTGATGGAAAATCCCAGAATCATTTAGGTTGGAAAGGATCTCCGGGACCATCGAATCCAACGCTTAACCCAGCACTGCCGAATCAGCCTCTTCGGGGAGCTGAGGGTGCCTGGAAACCTGGGGCACGGAATGGGGACCCCTAAGTGCCACTAGCCTGCAGCTGGGAAGTGGCCAGGGCTGGGCGGGATGGCAGGGCTGGCAGGGCGGGCAAAGCTGGCCGGGCTGGCAGGGCTGGGGGGGCAGGCAGGGCTGGGCGGGATGGCAGGACAGGCAGGGCTGGACAGGACAGGCAGGGCTGGGCAGGATGGCAGGACAGGCAGGGCTGGCAGGACAGGTAGGGCTGGCAGGGCTGGCAGGGCGGGCAAAGCTGGCCGGGCTGGCAGGGCTGGGGGGGCAGGCAGGGCTGGGCGGGATGGCAGGACAGGCAGAGCTGGCAGGGCGGGCAGGGCTGGCAGGGCAGTGGGCAGCATCCTGCCACCCCAACCCGCTTGCTCAGCAGCATCAGTGCAGCCCCAGGTCTTGTTTTCCCATCTCCACTGCGCAGCCGGGGGCCCGGGGAAGCTCCCAGAGCCCCGGCCCGTGTCTGGAAGCACTTGCTGAGCCGGAGCCCGGAGGATGGGGAGGGACGGGCGATGAGTGGAGCCGTTTGTGTGCTGGGGATGCACGATTTAGTGTGGCCGCTCTTCCTGACAGGACTCGCCCGCGGGGGAGATCCCGGTGTCCCGGAGATTCCTACGGCTGCAAAGCCGATCAAAGATCCCTCACACCTCCGGGGGAGGTGGCAGGGTGGCCGTGCCCTGGCCCCAGGCACCCGTGCAGGGCTCGTGTGGGACTGGGGTTATTTTGGTGCAGAGCTGGGGGATGTTCCCATTACTGGGTTTTGCTGCTGAGCCGGTGGAAGCAGCCAGGGAAGGTGTGGCAGCTCCTGCCCGGCTGCTCCTGGGGCTCCAGTGTCCTGGAAAAACCCCATGGAGTGTCCCGGGAGAGGAGACCTGAGGGAAGGAGGGGTGGGATGCCCTGCATTTACTGAGGGGGGGTTCCCCCACACTGAGATGGTTTTGGGGGTGGGATGTCCCCACATCCAGGTGGCTTTGGGAGGCTGGGATTTCCACACATTTCTCTGGATAAGGACAGTTGTGCCGAGCGCTGCCCTCGTGCACTGACCCGGGGAGGCTGCGAGTGAGGCTGGGAGGAGCAGCAGAGGTCTTGATCAAAGCCGGGTCACTGCTGCGAACACCCCCGAGCCCCCCAGCGCTCCCTTCCCACCGGCATCTGCCGGGTAATGGCTTTCAGGTGTCCCACAGGGAATCGGCGGAGGGAGGTTCAAAGGGAGAGGTTCAAAGCGAGAGCAGGGGCTCCTGAGCGAGCCCAGGGGTGCGGCAGGGCCGGGGGGCTGCGGGGGGACAGGGGAAAAGGGGGATGTGACACGAGTCCGTCCCCCTCATTGTGCCAGCCAGAAGCTGATGTTGAAACCTCCGTTTTGCCATGGAAAAGCTCGGGTGGAGAAAAGTTCAAACATGAACATTTTGGAGGAGTTTTTATTTTCCCCTATTTCAGTCCAAAGACAATGTCCTATTCCCTGCCTTCCCCATTTTGATGAAAGACTCTGAAAACACGATTTCCCCCATCTTTTTCATGTGTAGGCCATTTTCTGACCAGTCTCCTTCCCCGTTTTCCCTCCTCCCGTTTTTCCTGAGTCACGGTGCCACCACCTTATCATGGCTGAGCGTGTTCCCCACGCCCTGGGGCTGTGACATTGGCCCGAGCTGGCAGAACCCACACCAAGGGCGAGAAAAAGGAGGAGATCAAAGTCATTTTATCTCCCGGGATGGATGCGAACATGCTTCACCCCACCCAGGGATGCTGTGGAGAGAAAAAACACAAGGGAAGAACCCAGGAAAGGGGGATCCAGACCTGCCGGGGGGCTGATGGGGATAACCAGGATGGATTTGGGGTGCTGCTGAATGGCGCTGGTCCCACTTGCCTGGGGAGACTTTGGCACCCCGGGGCGATGGGGCTGCTTTGGCAGCGAACACCTGCGGGGCTGGGCCAGGGAAAACAAAGGTGAGGTGTGGGATGGAGGGCGAGGGGCTCGCCGGGTCGGCCGGCTCCTTATCTCCCGCACTGTTTGCTCCAAGATTAACCCGAGCCTGCAAGATGCGAAAGTCCAAGGAAAACCAGGGCTGGGTTGGGATGATCGGGGGCTCCCCCCCTTCCCCCGGCCGCGCACTCCAGGAGAGCTGGAGTTTAAAGTCCAGGCGATTGCAGGGTGATTTACGACTCATTATTCTCTGGTGCAAGAGCTGGTTAATGAGCAATCAGGGGTTGGGCTGGCGCGGGGGAAGGGGAGAATTGCGGGACATTCCCGTGGGGAAGAGGCTTCTCCCCCGGCTCACCCCGGGAGGGGAGCAGCGAGCAGCACGGGGAAGGCAGGGGAAGACCATTCCCAGCCCCCTCAGCTCAGGGCAAAGAATTCCTGGATCTTTTCCATGTTTTACACACCCCCTGCCACCATGTTTAGCTGTTTCCCCATTACCTTCCAATCATGCCAGTTATCAGGAGCCCATTTATCTGATAATCTGGGACTTGGATTTATTCCATGTTTTTGTAGTACGTGATAACACTTCCCATCCTGCTGACTCCATCAATTTGTCTGGAATGGTGTGGACGGGCGCAGGAAACACTCGTCTCCCAAACCGGGCCAGAATCAGCTGGATTATGGTAAAACCTGGAAGAGAGGGAGGCAGCTCTGCCTAGCTCCTTGCTCCCAACCAGACGGCGATTCCTGCCCGGTGAGGGCATCTCACTCCCCGCGGGGTCCTGGAAGAGGTTGGAACAAGAGGATTCCCTGCACCTCGCGCCCTCGGGGCTTTGCCTGCCCTTCTCCACAGAGTGCGGCACAAACATTAACACATAAAAAAATCCCATCAGTGATCCCCAGGGCAGGGAGGGAGGGGAAAGGGAAGGTGAGCCAGACCGGCAATGCCTTTGGCAATGCCTTGGGAAGGCACCGCAGGGAATGGCTGTGCCTGCACCCTCGGTGCCTGGAGCATCCCAAATCCCTGCCAAATCCAGGGCAGGAGCGGTGCAAGGCAGCCCCTGGCTGACCCCAGCCCTCCTGCAGGATCCTGCCTGACTGGAAGGCTCCGGAGCGCCCGTGCGCATTCCCAAAGCTTTGATTCGTGTGCGGAGCAGCCCCTCGGGCCAGCCCGTCCCAGCGGGGCAGGGGACAGCCGGTCTGTGGCTCCGGGGGCAGGGACCACCATCAATCACGGCCCCGGGAGGGCTCCGCGGCCGCGGCTCCGCGGGGCTCGGACGATGTGCTGCCCACGGGTCACCGCCTGCGGCCAAAGGGCGCTGCCCGGGGGCTCCGGCTTTGCTCTGGGAAGTGGCTCTGGAATAACAGCCCCTGCTCGGCTCATCCCACCTGCAGGGAACGGGCGGCGTGTCCGGGTGTGCGGTGTGGGGGTGCGACAGCCCCGGGTCTCCAGCCCGGAACGGGACCAGCCGGGTGACACTCGTGCCGTGAGCTATTCCCAGAACTCCCTGTCACAGGAGCCACGGACCAGCAGGGCGAGCTTCCCTGCCTGGTGTGCCTGCATGGGATGCTCTGCTGGAAGTGTGGGATGCTCTCCTGGCAGGAATGCTCCCCTGTCCATGTGGGATGCTCTCCTGCCTGTCAGGCAGGGCTGGTGGGGCACGAGCTGGTTTTGGAGAGGCTGAGCAAGAACTCCCATCTTTCCCTTGGATCCATGACTCCATTAAAGCAGTTTTCAGCTCAAAGGTCAGCACAAAACCTCGACTTTACTCCGTGTCTCGGCTGCAGTGTCCCCAGCCCTGCAGCCACGACCAAAGAGTCCGTCCCAGCCACGCGGGTGACAGTGGTGACACCGGAGCCACCACACTCCTCTACAGGCAGCAAGTGGCTGGTCCGGGGAGAGGCGGTCCTGGCAGAGCCCAAATCCTGTGATCCGAGAGTGCTGGAGGAGACAGCCAACTCCTCGCTCCAAATCCCTCCTGTTTTGTCTGCTCTGCAGCTGTGGGGAACGAGCAGAAAGTGGTGGAGCGGGGACGGAGGGTCCAAATCTAATTTAAGTCGGTGCATTAGGCCAGGGATTATTTGGCTCAGGGACTGTTGGCTGTGAACAGGATCCCGGGGAAGCACTCGGCTTGGGATGTCGGGAAGAGCTACCATTCCCCAGGCCTGGGTCGGATACACTGTAATTAATATCAGCAAGGAATTAGGAAGGATTTGGAGAGAGAATGGCCTGAGATTAAGTCAAACAGCAACGTGATCTCAGCTTTGTTCGAAATCCCCTTCCTAAAGGGCCAGTGCTTCCTTGCAGCAGCGGGGCCGGGAGGAACTGTCCCCCCTGTCCCTGGTCACCCAGGGAGCACTGGGACCATGCACAGTCCTGGGATTCCCCCTCATCCTGCACCCACAGCCCGAGGCATCACCCACACTGTCGGGAAGGGCTCAGAGTCCTCACACGGTGCTTCAGAAGCTTTTCTCAGTGGCCCTTCTTAAGTCCTCTCTGACCGGGACAGAAGAATCCTCTCTTCCTCCCCAGGGATCAGATATCAGGGAATTAAGCAAGAAACAGGATCCAAATCCTCCAGTTCCTCTCTAAGCCGCCTCTTACACAACTGGGTGCCCCCAGGACAGTCCCTCTGCCTGACCCTCTCCCTCTGTCACCCCTCACCAGTGTCCCTGTGTCGGGTGACAGCTGGAGCATGGGAGGGTGGCTCTTCTGAGGGATCAGAGAGCTGGTGCTTCTTTTGGGAACTTTTGGGCTATTTGGCAATCTAGGACATTGCAGAGAGCCCAGACTGCAGGTCCAGAGGCAGAACAGGAGGAGGGGGAGGAGGAGGAAGGAAGGTGGGCACTGGAGCTGCTTTACCCAGAGAAATCCCCATGTTTGACCCACCCACCCTTTTGGGATCACTCAACTGCAGAATTACGCTGGAGCAGGAGGAGAGGCCCTTTCTGCACCCCCAGCCCTCGGTCCTGCTGCTGCTCCAGGGGCATCACACCCCAAATTCCTGCAAGATGGAGCTGCAGGACCAAGTTCCGGGATTGATTTCCACATCTGGCTCCTTGCATGTGCCCAGGTGCTCTCCCCACAGCCCAGCAGCCCCAGCTCTCCCTGCCCTGGATTCTCCCAGTTCTTCCTCTCCACATGCCACTGCTCAGCTCGGCCCGGGCTCTCCTTCCCTGTGCCAAAGTCAACACGGCCACGGCCACGGCCCAGGGCTGACAGTCCCCAGCAGGCCATGGACAGGTAGGAAATAAATAATGTCAGGAGATAAACAGAGCAAACACGGCCCGGGCTGCTGCATTTCAGACAATATTTGCAGACCAGGTGTGTCCACCCCACCCACCCGAGTGACCCTGGGCAGGGTGTGGCTGTGGGGGATGGACGGGTGCTGCCCTGGGGGCTCCCCAAACCTCTGCTGGGGGTGCAGCCCCTGCTGTCCCCAGCTCTTCTCCTCTGTGCCCTGGAGCACCCACGGGTCCGTTCAGGGGAGCGTTACCCCCTCAGCAGGCACCACTCCTCCTCTCCAGGGTGAGTGTCAAAAGCTTTGGGGGGCCCCAAAACACCCTGAGGATTCCCTGGGAGATCATGGAATGGCAGAACGGTCTGGGTTGGAAAGAGTCTTAAAGATGATCTTGTCCAAAACACCTGCCATGGGTGGGGGCACGTTCCACTATCCCAGGCTGCTCCAAGCTCCATCCAACCTGGCCTCGGACACTTCCAGATGCTCCTTCTGGAGCCTCCAGTGTAAGGCTTGGTTGGGTGGTTCTTGGAGTTCTTTGAACCAAGAGCTCAATCTCCAGAACATCCGAGAGGTTTAGGAGCCCTGGGTGCCTTCAGGGACCTGAGCTGACCCTGGTGACCCCACAGCCAGCAGCAGGAGCAGCAGGAGCTGCTGGCGTGTCCGGGAGATGTCCCGGAGCAATCCGGGTTTATCCTGCCTTGCTCCCAGCTTTGCCTTTTCCTTCTCTCCTCACATCTGGCCACATGTGGCTGTGTCAGCTGCCACACCCTGAGCCTGCAGACCGTGTGTTCCCTGCTAACTGACGGTGATGGATGAGGGAAGGGCCAGAAGTGTGGATCGTATCCCAAATCCAGCTCTTGGCGTGGCAGTGACAGATCCCTGGATCCAACGGGGAGCTTGGAACGGGCTGTTCACTCTGGCACAGTCTCCAGGGATGTGCAGGGAGATCCCAGGAGAGTCCAGCCTGCCCCATGGCTCTGCTCAGGGCTGGTGAGGGACGTCTTCTCTTTGCCAGGAGAAGTTTGGATGCGGCAGAGATGCTTCTCCTGCTCCTTCCCAACTCTGCCACCGGCACAATTCCCACAGAGCTGGTAGGGCTGCCCCGATGTCCACAGAGCGACTCTGCTCCACCACAGCCACATCCTGGGATGCTGCACCTCCATCGGGATGGCTCCAGGGTGTGATATGGCAAAGGGACACATCCCTTCCTCCATCCTGACTTGGGCCGCCTGGAGAGGTCGGTATTCCATGGGCGCGCTGCAAAAATCAGAGCACTTGGGAAAACTCCCGCAAAACAGGGCTGAACTACTAAAAAAATTAATTTGGGAAATTCATTGGAACATCGTGAAGAGCAAAGGAAAAAGTCCTGCAAAGCACAATGAAAATTTTTTAAAATCGCCAGGAACCTTCCTAGAATTCCTTATCTGAGGAATTTCTAGAAAATGGTCAAAGAGTCTGAGAAAAGCCCTTGGCTAAGGTTTTCTGGATGGAGAAGTTTCTCAAAAGTATTTGGAGAATTTCATACTGATATCCTAGAATGAGGAATTTCTTGAGAGCCCTTGTGGGATTCTTGGAATTCATTGGGATGCTCCTAGACAGGTTGCCGATAAGGAAATGCCAGAAAACTTCCGAAAGAGAGAAAATCCACAGGAAAAATGGAAAATTCTGGAGAAGTTTCTAGGTGGAGGAAAGTCAGGGAAGCTCTAGGACATTCCTTGAAATTTTCAGATTGGAAAAGTATTATGAAGCCCTTGAACATTCCTGGAAATGTTCTAGATACAGGTCATAGGAAATTCCTAGGAAGCCTTGGCGCCGCAAGAGAGGCTGAGGGATTTAAGAGGAACACACCCTCCCCAAATTCACAGGACAAAACCCCACAGGAACTGTAGTGTTGTGGATCCCTAGAAAGGTCCAGGAATTTCCCAGGAGGTTTCAGGTCAAGGACTTGAACGTGGTGCCCACTCTGATCCTCTTTACTTTCTGGTCCAAGTCCAGCATGATTTGCCTGGAGCTGATCCCGTTTTTCTCATGGATGCAGAGCTGACCCTGCAGATCTGATCTCAGGGTGGTGAGAAGTCTCCACTGGTGACATTTCCCACAGGTCCATGAAGCCACTTTGTGGGAAAAGCATCAAACCCATTATCCAAGGATCGCGTTGTCAATTTTCCCATTCCAAACCTCTATAACTTTAAGTTGTTTGTCTCTTTATCCCCTTTTTCCTGGTCCATTTTAACTGTCTCCATACAGGTGTTACCCCAAACCCTGGATAAATGTGATGCTTTCCCCCACCATCTCCTCGTTCCCTGGCATGGATCCGTTGGAGCTGAGTAGCAACAGATGAAGGAAAAAAAGGACATTTCCCCTTTTGTTCTCTTTCCTGGCTCCAAGAGTTCTTAATATTCCACTTGCCTTTTTTGACTCTCGCTAATCATTGAAAGGAGGCCTTCAAAGGGGCTCGGCAGCGTCTCCAAGATCTCGTTAAATCCCAGTAATTGCTGATACGGAGCCGCCTCGTGTGTCCGGATGGGGGGGTAAAGCTTTTCATGTTCATTACTCTGCAATTATGAGCAGGGAAGTTCATCTGCCATTTTATTGCTCTGTTCCGTACTACCGTTCCATTCCCCTGCAATTCCTCAGTGCCAGGAGTAATTTGGAGCTGCTCCGAAGTGCTTGGCTGTGCTCTTCCCTCTCCTGGATCATTTTGGGGGGCACCAGAGGAGGTTTCTTGCCACATTCCTGTGGGGCCTTGTTGAAAGTCCTCTCTCTTGCACAAACAGGCTGTTCCCCAAATCCTGCCATCCTTAACCAAGGATTAACATTCCCATTTATCCTCGGGCTGGTCTTGCCTCACCAGCCTCGGCCGAGTGACCTTGCAGAGACCTTTTAGAAACCCCAAATATTGCAACTTCTCTGCTCCAAGCCTCCTCCAAGAGCTCAATTACTCTAATTAAGCTCATGTTACAGCATGGCCGGTGTGGACAGACCAGCCCCGGGACTGCCAAGGCTCGGTGCTCATCCCACTTTTCTCCTGGAGCACCTGAAGCTGGAGACTTGGCAGGTCTCTATCCCAAGCAGTGCTTGAGCTGAGTGACCTGGAAATTCATGGACACCTTCAGCTGCTGGTGCAGGAGGGATGATCCTTAGAATCACAGAAGCCCTCTTGGGACTGTGGAGTCCAACCATGCCCCAGCACTGCCAAGGCCACCACTGACCACGTCCTGGAGCGCCACATCCCCATGGCTTTTAAATCCCTCCAAGGATGAGGATTCCATTCCTGTGCTAGGGCTGGACAATCCTTTCCGTGAGAAATTTTCCCTAATATCCAGCTAAACCTCCCCTGGCACAGCTTGAGGCCATTCCCTCGCCTCCGGTCCCTGTTCCCTGGGAGCAGAGCCTGACCCCCACCTGGCTGCCCCCTCCTGTCAGGGAGTTGTGCAGAGCCACAGGGTCCCCCCCAAGCCTCCTTTTCTCCAGGCTGAGCCCCTTTCCCAGCTCCCTCAGCCGCTCCTGGTGCTCCAGACCCTTCCCCAGCTCCGTTCCCTTCCCTGGATGCCCTCCAGCCCCTCAAAGCAGCAGCACAGGAACAGCAGAAGGTAGAGAGGGATTTGGGAAAAGCACCTTGGGCTCTGACAAAAGCTCTTGAGGTGCTGCTGATGGTCTTGACTCCTTCGGCCAACACCCGCCGAGGTCAGATAGCTGGGAGGAAGGGGGCGGCCAAAGGGCCTCTTTTGATCCAATTTTTCTCCCTTCTTGAGTGAGGAGTTTGATGGGAATTGGTTTAAAGTAAACAGAGGAGTCCTTGGGGTGGGCTCTGCAGGGCTGGCAGGATCCGCCGGGGTTGGCGCTGCCCCGGACAGGGAGGATGAGGCGTGGGATAATTCCCAGCATCCATAGGATGTTAGTTTTCAGACTTCATCAATAAGACTCTTCTCCTGCGGCTCCCCAAAATGTTTATGGAAGAGATACAGGAAGGGAGGAAGATCAAACCTGCTCTGGCGAGGCCTTGCTGGCTTTATCTGTGGTTTATGAGGTGACCAGACCTTGGCGGCTCCATTTTAACTTGTTTTGATCTGGCCGTGCTTTATGACGATTATTCTGAAATGTTTTGACAGGCACGAGCCTCACCCGTCTGGGCTGCTCTGCCGGGAGTCCCGGGGCAGCGCTCCCACAGCCCGGCCATTCCATAAAAACCCAAAAATTCAGAGGGGGAGATGACGCCCATTCTGAGGATGCTGCACCCGTGTCCACCTGGGAAGACTTGACTTGCTCATGGCCCTTCCCTCTGCTTGCAGCCTTTGTGGGGTTTGCTGGTAGAGCCTTTCCAGACTCTGGGAACGGTTTTCCAGCAGATGTTTGGGCTCTCAAGTTGCATTTTTTGGTTTTTCCCCCAAAACTGTCTTTCGTTTGCACACATTTCATACTTTTAGTTAAAAAATTCCCAGCTGCAAAGCACATTTCTGGGAGGATCATTCCTTTGTGTTTCCAGTGAAAATGGGAACATTTCAATAAATCATTCTTGGGTTCTTTTAAAGTTTTTTTTTTATCGATAATACTTGGAGCTGCTGGCTGGATTTGAGGACAAGTCAGATGTACCCGTCTGGAGGGGTGGTGGAGTGAGCTGGGCTGGGCTCCCGAGGCCAAGGGAGACGTGGGAAGGTGCCGGTGGCTCCCAGGGATCAGCAGGATTACGTCAGAGGCAGCACCTTCCCCACCTCCTGTTTACAGTCCTTCCAACCAGGTCTCCCATCTCGGAGCTGGAGCCACATGGGAAATAATCATGGAATCACAGCATGGTCTGGGTTGGAAGCCACCTTAAATTCCATCTTGTCCCACCCCCTGCCATGGGCAGGGACACCTTCCACTATCCCTGGTTGCTCCAAGCCCCGTCCAACCTGGCCTGGGACACTTCCAGGGATGGAGCAGCCACAGCTCCTCTGGGCAGCCTTCAGGCCTTGCAAGGGGCGCTGAGGTCTCCCTGGAGCCTTCTCTTCTCCGGATGAACGCCCCCAGCTGTCCCAGCCTGGCTCCAGAGCAGAGGGGCTCCGGCCCTCGGAGCAGCTCCGTGGCCACCTCTGGACTGGCTCCAGCTGCTCCACATCCTCCTGCTGCTGGCCTAAGGGCTGGAGGCAGCTCTGCAGGTGGGGTCTCACCTGAGGGGAGCAGAATTCCCACCTCCTTACTTCCCATGCCTGGGATCACCCCAGGCCTCCGAGGGTTCTGAGATCCTCGGGCTGAGCAGGCTCCAGCCACAGGCTGGTCCTGCCAGCTGTGCCCAGCCCTGTTGCTGGAAGCTTGGCATTGGCTTATCCCGATCAAGGACTGCTCTGGGAATTAGGGATGTGCTGCCCTCCGAGTGACATCTCTCCTCTCTTCTCACCCCGATGGACTAAACCCACCCCTCTTTGCCATTTGCCTCTCGGGGCGGTGTGCAGGGAATTAGAAGATGAGGGTAAAATTGCCTCCTGCTAATTTATGCAGATTCCCTCCCCTCTCCCTGGGTACTGCTGCCAGTTCCCCTCCGGGCCCTGCCTGCTGCCCAGCAGTGCCCCGTTACCCGAGCATCCCATGCCGCGGGATTTGGGACACCTTTTCTGGCCAATCCACCCTGGGATGCAGGGGCGGAGGCAGCGGGTGGTTCACCGCATCCCTGCACGATCCCAGCTGGAAGGAGGACGAGCCCAGGTGGAAGGAGGATGGGCCCAGGTGGAAGGAGGATGGGCAGGCAGCGAGCTGCGGCCGCGTTTGCATCTCCGTGGGTGTTTTCGTCATTAAAATGCTGTGGGAAGAGGTTACCTCGCCTGCCTCTGTGTTTGTTGCTCCCGAGCTGGAAGCAAGAGCCCTTTGTCAGGGAGAATGGGAAGGAGTTTTGGCAGGAAGGGCTTTCCGTGGGCTCCCGAGGGTGTGCGGGCACCGGCCGTGGCTGTGGCCGCTGCCCACGGAGGTACCGAGGCTTTAGCGGGGGAGGACGGGGCAGGGGACTTTTGGACAGCGTGGGTTTGATTTGGGCCAAAGCTCCATGTCCCCTTTAATGGCCAAAGCCTCTCTGTGTCTGTCACCTGCCTTTCTAAGAGCATCTCTCCGAGGACCCCTCCATCCCCCCCATCTCCTGTGGGTGGTTACTGCCAGGAATTATCATCCGCCTCAGAACTGCTTTGATCTGTTGCTCCCGGAAAGGAAAACCCGCGTTTTCTCTCTCTTTATTTTATTTTAAGCATCGTTTATCAGTGTAGCAACACCTTTAGGTGAAGGGGCGTGCGGGCAAGGCCCCCAAACCGTCCACCCTCTGAGGAAAAGGCTTGGGAGCACCTGGAAGGACGGGATGGCTCGGGATGGGGGCGGCAGGGACCCCCTGTGCCCCCCGTGGTGGGAGGTTTCACACAGCCGAGTATCCATCGGGCTCCCGATGCTCTCCGATGCTCTCCCGATGCTCTTCCAATACTCCCCGTGCCTCCAGGCAGGGCTTATCGGGGCTGGACATGCCTTGGAGGCAGCGCTGAAATGGATGCTGCTCACTGAGCTCCTTAATTGCTTTTAGTTGTAGACTTATTAAAGAACAAGATTTAAATAACGTCGGGGGAGGAAGAAAAAAAACACCTCAATAAAAACAAGCTGAAGGAGGGAGAGGAGAGGCTTCCCGTGGTGCTGAGCGGAGTTACTGCAAGGAGTCATCAGCAAAGGCTTCCAGGTTTCCTATTTTTCCTCCAAATCTGCTTTGAGTTTAAGCAAATCCCCAAAGATTGCCCATGAATAGTCATGCGGGAGCTGCCCGTGCCTGTGCTCCAGCCGCTATCCCAAAAAACCAGATTCCTGGCAAAAAGGAGATGAGAAAAAGCACCAGGTTTTCCTTGAATATTCCTTATTATTCGGGGAAGGCTTGTAGGCACTTGCGCTGAGATCTGATAGGAAAAGATTTGCCCAATTATGGAGTGGAAACGGTCCCGGGGGTCACAGCCAAGGGAGGGAGCGGCTCCCGAGGCTCCACCGGCCCAGCCCGGGCACGACCCCCCTGCCAGGCAGGGAGAGCTGCCCCTGCCCCTCCTGGCACAGCCCCGCCCGTGTGGGCGTCGAACTCCGAGCGAAAAAATAATCCCGAGCACCTGGGGGAAATCCAACAGCAAAAAGGAGCCAAAACACTGCGGGAAAACTTCCCTTGATCGCACCTTGGCGTGCTCAGGGGTCGGGGAATGGGAGATGAATCCCAGGTTCGCCCTGAGTGATGGAGCCAGATCATAGGATTCACCCCAAGAAAATACCCTGGAAAGAGCATTAGGAGGGAGACTCGTTGTGTCTCCATGGAGCTAATTGGGACCATGGCGGGAGGTGGGAAGAGCGTGCTCAGGAACCCAGCACAAGCTGGTGGCTCTCAGCGTGTCTGGGGGCTCTCGGTGGGATGAAGGATTCACCCAGGCCTTGGAATTCGTCCCAAATTGCCTCATCTTTTCTTGGTAGAAAAGACCTTTCCCCCAGCAAAGTTTCTAGAAGTTAGTCTGGACTCGATTGTTGGGATTACAAATATCAAAGGAACAAAAAGCCGCGGGTCACGCGTTTCTTTCCACTGTACCCAGTAATTTCACCATCCATCCCCTTTCCCTGGAACTCAGGGGGGTTTTTTTTGCTGGAAATGCAGGAGGAAAATGGCTCAAAGAGGAGGAAAATGGCAAAAAAAGGGGAGAAGAATGGGATGGTAAATGAGAAAGAAATGGGAGAATGGGATGCTGGGAGGGCAGGAGCTCCTGCCCCTCTGGAACCAAATGCTCTGCGTTCGGGATCTCTTTCCTCTTTGCCAAACCCAAAACTGCCTGGTCTGATCCCAGAAATGCTTTTACCCATGTCTGAAGCTGGGGAAAAGAGGAGAGCAGGGATGTCCCTTGGCTCTCAGAGATGTCCCTTGGCCCACAGAGGAGTCCCTTGGATCACCAGGGTGTCCCTGGGCTCTCGGGGATGTCCCTGTGGAGCCGGCAATGGCAGCGGGAGCTGGGAATGGCTGCGGGAGCAGGCGGGGAAGGGGCTCGGCCGCACGGGGCCGGTCCCTGCCGTAGCTGCAGCTCGTTAAAGTCTGGCTGGAGGCGAGAGAGATCCCTCGATAAAGATGTGAAGCGAAATCGAGGGTAAGTACAGTAATCTCCCAGCTTCCCACCGGGGTGTGAGCGCCCAGGTTGTAAATAGGCTGGAATCAAAGACTCATAAACCATGCAAATTGCTCCGTGTGTGTTTGTCTGTCTCCTTCCCATGTCTTTGCCCCTCACCTCCTTCCTCTGAGCCTCTATCTCTCTATCTCTCCTCTTTCCATGAGCTCTGCCCTGCTCCCGACGAGCCTGTTCGGGCGAGGGAGGGAGGCTTTAAAAGGCATTTTTGTGGTTCTGGGCAGCAAGTCAAAAAAAAATCAGCTTTTTTTTTTTTTTTCCCTTGCCACCCTGCCCCCCTCCCCATTCCAGACTCAGGGACACGTCACCCCAAACCTACACAGCCATCAAAATAAACATTAATTAAGATATTTCCAGTGATCTTCACTGTCACAAATTACCAGCCCCACAAAAGCAACGCTGCAACTGCTCAGGATGTTCAGTTTATCCCTTTTTGCGATTGCTGAGAGATAAAACCGAATTTCTCCACTTTCCTCTTCTGCCAGTGGGGCTGGAAAAGCAGCAGCACCACAGAGCTGCATCCAAAAAACCTGCATGGACTGATGTCCGAGTGGGAATCACGGAGTCATGGCCCACCTACTTGGGAGGATTATAGAGCCTTGTGCTCTGTGGGAAACTAGGATCCGCTCCTGGGTCCTGGGGGGTGGGGATGGGGTGTGGGGTGCAGGGGGCTGGGCTGTGGGGATGCAGGGATGCGGTGGTATGGGCATTTTGGGATGTAGGGGTGCAGGACGGCAGGGAATGCAGGGGTGTAGGGTGAGAGGATGCTGGGGATTACAGGACTCGGGGAGGCAGGGATGCGAGGGCCCAGGGATGCAGGGGCACGGGGATGATGGGGTGTACAGGGGCGCAGGGGTGCAGATGTGCAGGGTGTGGGGTTGCAGGGGATTAGAGGGGAGACAGAATTCAGGGATGCAGTGGAGCAGAAATGTAGGGATTCGGGAACATGTGGATACAGGGATGCCGTGGCACAGGGATACAGGATTGCAGGGGTACAAGAGCGTAGGGGTGCGTGGGTGCAGGACTGAGGATGATTTCTGCAGGGATGCAAAAATGTAGGGATGCAGAGCCATGTGGATTCAGGACCACAGAGATACAGGAGTGCGGGACCATAGGATTGCAGGAGTGCAGGGTGCAGGGGCACAGGGGTGCAGCAGTGAGGGTCCAGGGAGGCTGGATCTCTCCGTCCCGGCTCCCGCAGCCGCCCGGGAAGCAGCGTGGGCCGCCCGGAGCAGGCCGGCTGCCAGGAGCCGGGGCTGGCAGGGCAGGGTGGGGAAGCAGGAAAGGGAGCCCCGCTCCTCCTCCCCTCGGGGAGAGCTGTGGCTCTCGGCGGGAGGCTTGTGAGTACACACAGACTCTCTGGAGCCTCCCATGTAAATCCTGTCAGGACGCAGCCAGCTCTGAGCTCATTCACGTGAGATCACCGGCTCGTTCGGGACACGCGGGTGGGGACGTGCCGGGAGCTCCGCGATACCCTGCCCCGGGGGGCTGCCCGCCGCTCAGGAGCCGGGAGAAGAGCTCAGCCCATCCAACCCCTCTCCCTCCGGGTCCCTCTTGCAGCAGCACCGTGCCCGTGTGGCCACACACAGCATTCCCCAACCTCCTGCAGCCAGCTGGCAGGAAGCTGCTGTCATGCCAAGATACGGGCTCTGATCGTGGGGATGGCACGTGGGACACTGGGGACGGCAGGTGTGACACTGGGGATCAGCTCCGGCACTGGGGCTGGAGGGCCTGGCACTGGGGATCAGGTGTGACCCTTGGGATAGGAGATGGGACACTGGGGAAGGCAGGTGTGACACTGGGAATGGCAGGTTTGACCCTGGAGGTGACAAGTTATCCTGGGGATGGAAGGTCCGACACTGGGAATGGAAGGTCTGGCCCTAAGGATGGACGGGCCGGCACTGGGGATGGAAGGTCTGGCCCTAAGGATGGACGGGCCGGCACTGGGGATGGAAGGTCTGGCCCTAAGGATGGACGGGCCGGCACTGGGGATGGAAGGTCTGGCCCTAAGGATGGACGGGCCGGCACTGGGGATGGAAGGTCTGGCCCTAAGGATGGACGGGCCGGCACTGGGGATGGAAGGTCTGGCCCTAAGGATGGACGGGCCGGCACTGGGGATGGAAGGTCTGGCCCTAAGGATGGACGGGCCGGCACTGGGGATGGAAGGTCTGGCCCTAAGGATGGACGGGCCGGCACTGGGGATGGAAGGTCTGGCCCTAAGGATGGACGGGCCGGCACTGGGGATGGAAGGTCTGACCCTAAGGATGGAAGGCCTGGCACTGAGGATTGTGAGTTTGACCCTGGGGGTGGAAGCTGTGACACTGAGGATGCAAATTGTGACACTGGAAGTGGGCGGTCTCATCCTAGTGATGGAAGGTCCGGTCCTGGAAATGGTAGGTCTGGCCCTGGGGTTGGCAGATGTGGCGCTGGGAATGGAAGATCGGGCCCTGGGAATAGCGGGTCTGACCCTGGGGACAGCAGATCTGATCCTGGGGACAGCAGATCTGATCCTGGGGACAGCAACACTTGCATTTTCCACCCCGGCCAAGGAGCGGAGTCCGCGGCAGGCGGGGGAACAGCCCTGGGAGCGGCGATGCCTTGGGCGCATCCATCGGCAGCCTCGGCACATCCCGGCCCAGCCTCGGGCTCCCGGCACTTCCCCTGGGATAGGACACAGCCCCAGGTCGCCTCCTGCTCCTCTGCCACCCTCCGCCGCTTTTCCTTTGGTGTTCAAACCCTGCGGGAGCTTTGTCTGCAGTTGCGACTTCCCCCGGCCGCTGCCGCTCCAAAGAAAACAGATCCGCGTGTTTGAAAATCTCGGCTTACACAGCATTCCTCCAGCTTCTGCTCCTTTTTGGGGCTTCTCCTTCTTTCTCCGGCTCGGTGACCTGAAAATGCACTTTGTGTTTTCCCTGGGAGAGGTGGATGAGGAGAGCTCCGGCATAGCTGCATATTAAACCCCGCAGATTTTCCCGAGGTGCCGCTGCCGCTCTCCCGCTCCAACAACTTTTTAATCACCCGCCCCAGATAGACCCGATTAGATTTATTTTTTTTCCCCCGCTAACAAAATCGTGGCGTTTCCTGTGCTCCTTTCTGGCTGTTTAGGCCCCTTTCATGTCTCCCTGCCTGTGGAAGGACGGCCGGCCCGGCACACCGGGATAGCGGTGGGAATTGCAGCGGGAATTCCAGCGACAAGCTGCTTATCTTCCCTGCCAGGTCATTAACGAGCTCGTGGTGCCTTTTGCAGGTCATTAAAAGAGATGTTAAGGAATGACCTCGGCAGTGTCCCCTTGGATATTCCCGCCTCCTCCAGCAAGCTCTGCGCGAGTGGGCACATTGCTGCCTTGTGTACATAAATATACATAAAATGTACATAAAATGTACATAAAATTACAAAAATTCCTTTATCACGCATAAATATATAAACCCCTTATATATCCACATGGAAATACATACTAATACATATATACCCACATACCTATTTGTAAAATGACAGACATTTATATGCATTAATATTTGTCTGTAGATGTTTCTTTTCCCACCATATTCCTAATCTCCCACTGTGCCGTTCAGGGCTGCTCCTTCTCCAGGCAATTTGGGGCATTTTCCTGATATTTTCGACAATAATGGTCAAAGAGTTAAAGGCAACTCCCCATCGCGTCTCACCCCTCAGCTTTGTTCTTACAAGAGTGAGGTGATTCACTTCTGGTGGGGTTTTTAGGATGCATCGCTTGGTTTTCTGGGAATATCTGGATGCGTCTGTTGCCCTCATTCCAAGTTTAGGGTGGCACCAGCTGCCTGCCAGGGATATTCTTGTGGTTTTTGTTGTCCCTTCCCTGTCCCTTTGTCAGCCCTCAGCCCCACTCTGCTTTTTTCCAGGGCGCAGCCAAGGTCATGGATTTGCTGGAGATGGGGAACGACGTGTCCTGCCCTGGAGAGCAGCAGGGAGACAGAGCCAGGAGGGAATCCAGCCTCTCTCACCCATTTCTGCGGCCTCATTCATTAAAGCCAATATTCCTCCTTTCCCAGAGGTCCGGAGGAAAGGGAGCAGCTCCAGTGAGGATGTTTAGGATTAAACCTCTACTCCATTTCCATTAAAGCTCCTGATTAAAGTGCTGGACTCCAGACAATGCTTCCTTGACTTCCCAGCGCCGGCAGCTGCTCCCCCAGCTCCCACTTTCCATCTCCAGCCCAACCTCTTTTCAGCCACATTTGAATTTTTCTCTTTCTTGCAGGGTTTTATTCTTTTTCTTTAATTTTTTTTTTTAAACCCCAAATCCATGAGTGGCCACTTCTGCAAGTGATAAAAATCTTATTCCCTGCCTTTGGATTTTTTTTTTTTTTTTGCCAGGCAATTGTAGCTTGCAACACCTTAATTATCGCGGCTCTGAAAACCGGTTAAAGATTTTAATACTTCCTTCCCCAGCCTATTACGCAGCGACTTCTCAGCCCCATAAAATATTCCTCTGGAGCCCCATGGCCTCGTGCTGCTGCATTTCACTGCTCTATCCTTTCCCGACAGATTAAACACTCCCAGCTCCCCCTTTCCCTCTCCCCTTGGGGCAGGTGGGAAGCGCCCGGATTTCCAGGTGGAATACGGGGCTTTTTAGAATTGAAATCCTATGACACAGCCAGCAAAAATGTTGCATCATTTTAATCAGGCAGCACATCTGCAGAAGGTGCAAGATTCCCGGAGCCTGAGCGCGGGAATGATGGGATAAATCACGGGAAAGGCGAATCCTTGACATCACCCTCATTGCTGGTTTTGATGCTCTGATTTCTCTGCTTCCCTGGCACCCATCCTGCCTGCCTGGCTGTTGTTCCATGGGTACAAAGCTCTTTGGATATCTCCGTCCATCCCATATCCTTAAAAATAAACCTGATTTTTTTTTTTCATTTTTGTTTTATAGAGATTTGGGTTAATCACAAATTTTGGCCCCATCTGTGCCGGGCTCCTTGGAAAAGCACTTTTCAGGGAGAGGGGCTGCGCCTGTGCCGGGGTGCTGGAGGTACACGTGCCAGCACGGTGGGATCTCCTTCCTTTCATCCTAGAAAACACTTAGGGGGAATATCTCCCTGGTCCCACGGTGCCTGTGGGATGAGAGGAGTTTATTCCCCACCGATGTTTTATTTAGGTGAGTTTTAAATAACTCCAGCGCTTTCCTGGGGGAACCATCCCCCGGATTTCTGCACTAAGCACTTTTTTCTGGTGTTCAGCCGAATTTTTCTTTTTCTTTTTCTTTTCCTTTTTTTTTTTTTTCTCTGTTTTATCCCATTTCTCTTCTTTTTTTTCAGCTCGGAAATTTCTCAGGTAATTTAAATGTGAAGTGGCTGTGGAATATATTGGGCTGCAGCTCATCACTTGATGAGGGGCTGATTGGGCTCGGAGACACTCTGCCAGTGGTGAGGGGGGGATAGGGGGAGGCAGGAAAGCTGGGAATTTTGGGAATCATGCTGGGTGTCACCAGGCCAGTCTTTTTGGAATGGACCAGATGGGGGACAATTGCCCGGATCATCCCCAAAAATGTTGTTTTAATGAGGTTTCAAGGGAGGTGAAGAGGGAGGAGAGGGAAGCCAAGAGTCCGGAATCCACACGGTGTGGGAAGGGCACAGTGGGATGTGCGGGAAGGGGGCACGGATGGGGCAAAAGGCAGCTCCTGGGCCCCAAAAAGATGAAGAATTTGGGAATTCGGTGATGCTCTTTCTTGTCCCTCCCCATTTGTAGGCGAGCACCAGGTCTGTGGGTGGCTCTTGGATCCCTCGTGGAATGGGAGCCTGGAGCAGCACCCCAGGATGGAGCTGTGGGGCAGCTGAGTCCCCCAAAACTCGTGACAGCCACACGGGAATGTCCATGCCAGCCCAGGAATGCCGGGGCAGGAAAAGGGAAGGGAGGTGGAAATCCCAATGACTCCTTGTGGAAACACAAGGATCACCCACCGTTCCTGGGATTTTGGACATGGATGGGGGTTGTTGTCCCCTGGACCTGCTCAGAGCCCCCTGGCTCGGCCCCCTGGGATGTGGATTCCTTCCTGCTCCCGCCCGGAGCCCAGCCCAGATCCCGGTGTCACGGGTGCACCTGAGCCTGGGAACCATTTCCCATTTCATTTATTGGGGTTTTTTCCCCTAAACCATCCAAGGAATCGCTCCGGTTGGGCACCACCGATTCCTTCCCAGGGCTGGGTGGGAAAAGCGGGTGCTCCGCTTCCCGGGGCAGGTGTTTCCTGCTATGGAACAACACCAGGAGGGCTGGGAAGGGGTTTTCCCGTTCTCCCAGACTAATTCCCACCTCTCCGAAGTGTCCCAGTGCCCTGGATGAGACCTGTTCCCGTTCCACGGGGACTCTCCCACCTTGTGAGGGTTTGGTTTGGTGTTGCTGACGCGTTCCAGAGTGGGCAGAGGCCACAATCCGGGTTTTTTCCGGCGTGCCAGGTGTGGCTGTGCCGTGGAACTCTCCATAAAGAGGTGACCTTTGGAAGCTCGTGCCTGGCTCACCTGTGCCTGCCTCACCTGCTCCTTCTCCTCATCCCAAGGATCCACAGCCCCCCACAGCACCAAACCGCTCCCCACTGGGGGAACCCACGGGGTCTGATCCCAAAATGTTCCCAAAGCGATCCTGAAGGGATCCTGTGCCCTCCTCGGCGGGGCGGGTTGGGCTCAGCGGAGCCGTGGGAACATCATCCTCCTTTCCAAAGGATTCCCGGGCTCTGGATCCCCACCTGAGCCTGTGCCGGGAGAGCGGCATCGCCATGGCAACGGGGCCTGATGTCATCGGCAGGGATGGAGGGGCAGGAGAACGGGAACGGGCAGGGAAAGGGCAGGGAACGGGCAGGGAGAGCCAGGAATGAGCACGGAGTGGGTAGGGAGAGGGCAGGGAATAGGCAGGGAGAGCCAGGAATGGGTAGGGAAAGAAGGAATGGGCAGGGAATGGGCAGGGAATAGGCAGGGAGAGCCAGGAATGGGCAGGGAGAGGGCAGGGAACAGGCAGGGAAAGAAGGAATGGGCAAGAAAAGAAGGAATGGGCAGGGAAAGAAGGAATGGGCAGGGAATGGGCAGGGAAAGAAGGAATGGGCAGGGAAAGAAGGAANAGGAATAGTCAGGGAGAGCCAGGAATGGGCAGGGAGAGGGCAGGGAACGGGCAGGGAGAGGTGGGGAGAGGCGGGGAGAGGCAAGAATGGGCAGGAAAAGAAGGACGGGGAGAGGGCTGGGCAGGAAGAGCCAGGGATGGGGAGGGAAAGAAGGGATAGGCAGGGAATGGGCAGGGGAAGAAGGAAGGGGCAGGGAGGGGGCAGGGAATAGGAAGGGAGAGCCAGGAATTGGCAAGGAAAGAGGGAATGGGCAGGGAATGGGCAGGGACTAGGCAGGGAGGGGCAGGAATGGGCAGGGGAAGAAGGAAGGGGCAGGGAAGGGGCAGGGAAAGAAGGAATGGGCAAGGAATGGGCAGGAAGAGCCAGGGATGGGCAGGGAAAGAAGGAATAGGCAGGGAATGGGCAGGGAATAG
>VWPU01011318.1:0-17146 GCA_013398955.1 Callaeas wilsoni
CAGGTAGGTGTTCTTTCTTGTTTAGACTTCTTTTATTTTCACTCCTATTCTATCCTTGAAAGATGGAAAACACTTTCTTGGGAGAATCAAATTAATCAACTTTTTTTATTTTCTGTGCAGGGAGGGTCTTCTGCTTATGATGGCAGCAGTGAATCCTACGGTCAGGTAAATACCCTTTTTTTCCTCTTTGTGTAAATGTTGCTGAAGGCCAATACCCTTGGTGAAGTGAATATACAGCTATATCTGTATTTTGGCTCTCACTATATTCTAATGAAAGTGATCTTTTCTTTGAGGAATGACTAAATTGGTATGTATTTTTAACTAACTAGCCTGAAAGTTTATAGGGAAGTAAAAGGTGGGATGCCTCCAACATTTAAGGCTTATTCTTCTCAACAATCCTAACTTTGAATTACCTGCAAGATGAAGGTCTCTTCAAAAGTGGAATTAGAATTTGAGTTTAAAAGTATGTAACATTAGTATTTTACAGGGACATAACTCTGAGTTGCTTAACAGTTCTGATAACTAAGTAAATAATCATATTATTTAAATCTGCCAGAAGGAGATCCCTACAGTAAGCATCCAAAAAAATTAGTCTGTTTGCAATATGAAAATTATTTGTTTTCTGAACAGGGTGGATCTTCTGCATACAGTGGTTCTGAGACTTATGGCCAGGTAAATGTTATTTGTCTCCTACATCAAAAGCTTAAACTTATTGTGTTGGGTTTTATGTGTACTGGGTTCTATGTTTCAGTTATTTTTAAGAGACTATGACCATGAAAATGCCATTTTAAATTTTGTTTCTCTTTACCTTTGTAACAACTCAAAATGTTTCCATAATGTACAGAACATGATGCACTATGTATGCAGTTTTTAACTGTGCCCTGTGACTACTCAATGCTTTAACTACTTTATTGTTCATGCAGTAGCTCATTCAAAAGGAAAATATTTTGTGCCTTTACTTTACACACCTCACTTATGCAGAAGCTGTTGAAAGTTTAAATAATGGAATTTTTTAATAGAAGGAATGATATCTTTGCAAATTAACTTTATTGGAAAGTTTTTCCCTATAAAAATGCATGTTTGCAAGGAGGGTTTTTTCCCAGTCTCTTCTGCTTAAGCAACAGGTAAAGTTACATATTTTTTCTTTTCTTGCACATTCCCTAGTTGAGGTAAAATTGGAGATTCCAAGAGCTTAGTTAGTTTTATTCTTCTATTTTATATTCCCCACAATTAAGAACATGTAAGAGTCCTTTTTACATGAAAATTAATGTTTTTTCATTATTTTACAGGATTCAGCTTCCATGGGAGTCAGTGAAGCTGAAGACAGTGTAAGCATTTCTTCTCAACAATATCAATATCATAATTCACTACCTTTTAAAGTGTCTAGGTGCTTACATGACCTTTACCTTATCTGATGTCACATGATTGTGCTATACACAATAAGGACTTCACAAATTAAAATTGCAGTTACAACAGTTCCGACTTCTAACAGTCAAACATTTTTTGAATTGCTTGTTAAAAGTAGCAATTACAAAGAAAGATCTTTTTATCTCATAATTTCCATCAAAAGTCAATATTAGTAAATTACTACTTTCCTCTTTCCATCCCCAATTTGCACTACACTTTGTTTTCTTTCCAACACCAGACATAAAAGATTCAAGTTCCTTCATCTATATACTGCATAGAATGGTCTGTTTTCATGTAGTGTGGTGAAAACTGCCTGCTTTTCTTAAGAAGATGCCTCTTCTCCTGACTAAAATATATTTTCTATTAATTCTGCTGAAGCAAGTAATTATAAATACAGCTGTGCACTTTAGTCACAAGAATACTGTGTCAATAGCTTTGATGCAGTTCCTGTACCAAATCTTCTTATGGATATTCAAGAAAGCTAAAATATGATACTACAGAGGGCCCAAAAAGCCCTCTGAAAGAAACTAAGGTATAACAACAGATGTGTACCACATCTTGGTCTTAACATATCACGAAAGATTTTAAAATGCTGTTGTTTCCCCTGAAACATTCTGGAGGAAATAAAATAGATTGAGCTGTGATCTCATTCCTTTATTTCACCATATCAGTATTCAGCTTTCAAAATAAAGAAATGCCATTCTCCTGAAATGAGCAGAGAAAGAATTTGTAGACTGCTTATCTCACAGCCTACATCTTCAACCTTCCCACAAGCAGTGCCTTCCTTTGTTTCCCAGCCTTGCTTAGAAAGAAATAGTAATATTTGCCATGGCAATGACTAGGTTCTGCTGTTTTTTAGGATTCCTCCTCACCGTCTGGTAGCCACCAGAGCGAGCGGGTAAGCAATCCTGCCGTTACTATTGCCGGGTGCCGGCCCCCGTGCTTGGCAGCGGCAGCACCTAAACTACACCTCCTGTGGAAACCCTGAGGCAGCCTCCAGTGGGGACACAAAGTCCCCAGGCACAGAGGGAATGAGGATATGGCTAAAGAGTTAAAGTGCTGCTAGAAATCCCAGCTGATGCTGAGGTGTGCTCTTGAACCTCAAACTCACATCACAAATGGGATAGCACAATTTATTGCTCAGGTCCTTGTGCTTTTTAAATCATTCCTTGACTGCAAAGAGCTTCGATACCACGGTTTATCCGAAACTTTTTCTAAGTGCGACCCTTGGCTTTGCTGTGCTGTATGACTTACTTATGCAGGCTTCCATTTTCCTGTCGGTTTTACATGGCCCATACTGGATTTATTCTAATGGCACAGACTGAGAAATTATTTTGTTGGAGATATAACTTTCAACTGTTGTATCCTAGAGAATATCTTCCACCAAAAGAGCAATTATCAATAGTCATGAAGGGGCATGTGCTGTTTTACACAGAAACACAGCAGATTTTTTTTGTTTTGCTTGAACAATCCATGACAGAAAATTAAGGAAGGTGGAGATGCAAGGAGGAGTGTTTTTCTTCCACTCTGATCTTTCCAGTTTTTGGGTTTTGGTTTTTTCATGTAATTTCAATACATTTTTCCAGGATTTTTATTCCCCAGGAGGCAGCCAGTCAGGTGGACATGTAAGCATCTATTTTACTTCTTATTTGCAGTTCCCTTCCAAAATGGCTGTATTATTTAAAAATTACCCCAATGAGTAAATTACACTAAATCATTTATTTCCTGGAATTTCTCATTACATCTGGCTTCATGTCTTGTGAAATCAAATTGCAAACTATTTGAATAAAAAAATTAAAAATTTTGTGTGTACAACAGTCTTGTTCTCCAGAAGCCATTACAAACAAAAATAAATTGGGTCTGCTTTTTGCAGGGGTCATCTTCTCAAAGCGGTAGCTACTCCAGTGGACAGGTAAATACTAAATCTTTGTATTTTTGACCTCAAATATCAGTCATACAAAAGTTTAATGCCTCATGTTGTATTACAGCAATTTTTAATCTGTGAATGAAAAAGATTGATTCCTTCTTCCTTACATACCTCTATGTAAAATTCCAAATGCAAGCAGAGTAGTCAAAATACAATTCGTGTATTAACTGATGTTTTAATACCAGGAAAAATGAAAGTAATAAGTATTTGGCATTAATTTATGTATTTTAAATATAAAGTAAGTGATTTTTATGTTTTTCAGGACTCACCTTCATCTGGAAGCAGCCAGTATGGTGGGCAGGTGGGAAATTTTTCTTCTTTGTTGTTATTGTGAGGGGTTTCTCCTCTAATGTACATATTTAAAGAAAATATTACCAGATTGGTAATATTGAAGTTTCCAGACTACTCTGTGGTTTATTTTATCCTCCTTATCTTTCTGTAGATAAAATTGCGGTCTCAACCAAATAGATCTTTTCAAACTTGGTTAAAAGAGTAAAAGACAATACTTTGTATTTAAGTGCATGTCAAAGAAAAATTTTGAAATGAGAATGTAATGTTTACAGGGTTCACCTTCCTCAGGAGGCAGCCAGTCTGGTGGGCAGGTAGGAATTGCTTTCTCCAGAGTCTTCAGTTGGTCTAGTGTCAGGCACTCAGATTTACTTCTTTTATCTTTCCTTCACAAGAACTGTTTTCCTTCACCACTGTCCTTTTTGCCCAAAGTCTCAGCAACACATCATTTTCTTTTGCCATGTTGCTTGGACATCCTACGAGCCAGAGCAGGCAGTAGTAACTGTTTGGCACGTGTATCTCAGCTTCTGTGCCTGCTTTGGTGCTAAACACATCTCATGCATATTGAAAGTGGAAAGTGAGATACTGAATGGTGAACTCCTGGCCACCTCTCAGTTAGTTTTATCAGAGTAGAACTCACCTGGTTTCTGTATCATCTGGAAGATGAAACAGTACTTCATGTACTCCAGGTGCTCTGGTCTGACTAGGAAAAGTGCTTTCTGTAGGACCACTCAGAATTTTGTGCTCATGCTTTTGATGAGTAAGGTTTTTAAGGTAAAAATTGTAGGTAAGAAAATTTGAAGATAAAAAAATTAGCATTTTGTTGCCCCATCAGAGCAATAAGTGCAGAAATGGTTGCATAGGATGAAATAGGCTCAGTTCTAGAAGTTAGGCAGTTAAGAACGTTTTCTGGTTTGCATGCCTCGGATGGTAGAAGTAATTTAAGTTGTAACGAGAATCCATTTCAGTCCTGTGCTCTTGATATCTTAAATACTTTCTGCATTCTTTACAGGGTGGTTGTGATTGTTCCGGGGCAAGTTCTGTAAGTGCTACTTGTTCATTATATATTTTCTTTTACTAAACTAATTAACTGGAAAATTATGTGAGATCTCATTTATTTCCAACTTACTTATTTGAATGTACTCTTAATTTTATATTCATTGTTCCCTTGGTGACTTAGATGGTTCTGATATGGTAGGAGTTATTTCTCATCATGCCAAGATTCAGTGTTACAGAATCATTGAATCATTTAAAATCATAAAAATTTGTATCAAAAATCAGTGTTTACCAAATTTAAAACAAAACAAAAAACTGAGCTGCTTCTCACTTGTGCTTTTAAGTCCATATGGAATTATTTAAGGACTGTGAAATAGGGTAATCCCTGCTTTCCCAATAAAATCATACATGCTCAATCAACATGTAGCATGTAAAGGACATTCCTGCACCTTGGGTAATACTCTTATTTCTTAAACAATGAGTTATAGGTGGATACAATATGATACTTAATGATTTATGATCTTCTGGGCCAGAAAAACGGCTATTTTCTCTCTTGGCAACTTGATAAAAGTAAGTGAAGTGTAAGTGTAATTAATTTCAGGCTGTGCTATTCTTCCTTTGAAATGCCATAGAGCAGACATTCTAGGGTTTTGTTTCATTTCTAGTTTATGATCAAAGACAAAGGCTAATTTTTCTTGTCTTTTTTTCCTTTATAGGGCGGATCTCCTACTTTAGTCAGAAGTGATTCCTCTGTAAATGTAAGCAATTTTCATCATCTTTTAAGTGTGTCATCTGCTTTATCGATATAATGGCTAGAGAGGATAAAAAGAGTCAGTGCCTAATAGAAGTCATACACTTTTGAAAATAACCTACTTTAGTTACAATTAAAAATACACACAGGACATTATTTTTGATTGTAACTAAAAAATGCACACAGGACATTCATGCAGCACTCCCAGTTTCTCTTTCCATTTGAAACAGTTTTCATTCAAACATAAGTCTTACAAGGAAAAATGTCACAAACACAGGTAGATACTAGTATAAATATTTTGGGAGTAAATTCCATTGGCTTCCTTGGAATTACGTAAAAATATCCCCCAAGGACATGGATTTATGTGATTGTATTCCTCTTAGATCATTTACTGCAAGAAAGTTTAGTATTAGTATTTATGTACTGCTAACTTTCAAGAAGTTTTGCTTCAAAATATTTCTTTTAGAGCAAACTAACTGGTGGGCTTGGGTTTGCTTTTTTCCCCAGGACTCGTCTGCTTCTGGAGGCAGCCAGTACAACAGCCAAGTAAGCATTCATTCCAAAAGGAGAGCCAGTTTGCCACTTCTGAAAATGATTGTTAATTCATTCACTCAAATTCAGTTTTTATATGGGAACCGGGTAAAAAGAGCAAATGAAAAATAAATTAAATTCATCGTTGAGTTAGATATGTCCTAAAAATTATAACAATTTTTTTTTTTAACAAATACTGCCCTTATTTTGTGTAACTTGCAAAATGAAACTCACAGAAAAATACATGTGGGGAAAGAATGAATCAAAATGCATCATGTTTTGTTTTGAATTTGACATAATTCCATTATGAAGAACAACAAATCCAATCTCCCCATTTTAAAAAGACCTCTTGTTGTATGAAGTTTCAGTAAATTCTCTTAGTTTGGTTTTCACAGTCCTGTTAGGTAGCCAATATTTCACTGCTAGCTCTGGCCCAGCATGCAGCTTTCCAAATTAAAAAAAATGCCATTCACCAGAAATGAGCAGAGAAAGAACTGGAAAGAATGTCACTTTAACCTTCCCAAAATGTCACACAAACAAAGCACTGTGTCTTTGCCTCCCATCCTTGCTAAGGATCTCAGGTATTTTCCCAAATTACCTTGCTCAACTTAAATTCTAGTTATTAAAGCATTCTGGAAGTCCTGCTCACCTGTCTTCACTCTTACCTCACTCTCTTACTCCTCTTGTCCTGGCAGAGTCATGTTTTGATTTAAGGAAATCCTACTGCAGGTAATTGATTCCTCTGGTATTCTTTACAGGATTCATATTCCTCTGGAGCTAGCCAGTATGGAGGACATGTAAGCTCTTTCTTTTAATATTTTATATTATATATTTGTTTTATAAATATTTGACTGATATTAAGGATCTCGATTTAATACATCGAGAAAATTGACAGTGGTCTATACTCTATAGTAATATTGTGAATTCAAGGAAGACTGAAAAACAGAGTTTATTCCGAGATAATGACACACAAACATTCAAATAACAAAATATAGATGTCTTTTCCACTTCTTTCCATTAATTAGATATTCAGAAATAACTAATTATCAATTTTTTTCCAGGAGTCATCTTCTTATGGAGGCAGCCAGTATGGTGGACAAGTAAGCATTAATAGTCCCCATTTCTGTAGTTTATTTATTGTCCACCTGACTGTCTATCTTAGCTTTAATTCAATCTAAAATCTTTCCAGTAAATCTTTCTCTGTAGTGTTCTGATGCTACTGTAATTAAACAAAACAAGTTCAGATGAAGATCATTATCTAAGACTAAGAAAAAATAGAATGTGAAATACATGGTTGACTCAACTGACTCCTAAAATTTGCAGGGCTAGATATCATGTCTCTCTGAAATGAATGAGTACTTTATGAAGCTAACCTGAAGTTTTAAAGCCTCATTAGATGATTCTATGAGTCTATGAAACAGGTGTAAAAAGGTTTCAGTTTCCATTTTTTGTTTATTTTCAGGGTTCACCTTCCTCAGGGGGCAGCCAATATGGTGGACAGGTGAATATTCTTCCCTTGTAGCGTTTACTACTTTATCAAAGAGATTTGGTAGTTCTCTGTGTGAAAGAACATTTTAAGGAGATTGGGGTTTGGTTTGGGGAGTTCTGTCCACTTTTTATCTATTTTGTTGCTAAGTATAGAATGGTTATAAATCTGTGTGATACCAAGCCACAGAAGAGTCTTTAAGATGGAATTTCTGATGCATCATGGTAAATGCAGATGAGCCTCACCCATTTTGGCACAGTCTGGTTCAGTCCACTCACAGTTCTGCAGTGAAAGAAACTGGGTGCTCCTTCATATGGAGCATGGTTTAAAGGAGTACCATGACATGGATATAGAGATCATTTAATGCTTTTTTGTTCAGGGTTCACCTTCTTCAGGAGGCAGCCAGTATGGAGGACAGGTGAGAATCTCTTCCTGTGTAGTTCTTATTCCAATACACAGTTTCTAAGTCAAAACTTGGTACTTTCATATTGACTGAAAAAATATTTTTTGAAAGCTCTGTTTAAACAGATAGGTACCTAAAGATGTATGATGTGAAGCAACAGAAAAACTATGGAAATCTGCTGCTTCTGTTATATTGAATGCAGTTCTGGCCTTGGTCTATCCTCCAACCTGCCCTGCTGCTGTCAAGGTTTCTTAGCACTAACAGGAAAGAGTGGCTAGAAGCAAATTCATCCCTCCTCTACCTCATTTCCTTCAGCAAAATGCAGTATCAGAGTTGATGTCTGAGAAGAAGTATGGTTTAAAATAGGAAGAGGGCAGAAGGTGAGGAGTTGCTAAGAGGTGTTCCGTGCCCCTGTGAAATGAAAGATGACAGATAGAGCTCCTAGTGCTGCCTGGAGGTACAGCCTCTAATATGGAGTGACACATAAAGCAATAGGCTGAGTGCTTATCTTCCTGTAATTTTTCATTGTGCAACAGAGGAAAAAAATGTTTCTTTAAAAAGCTCTTAAAGAAGCTTTTTGATTTGAGAAATAATTGGCACCTTTGCTTCAGGGTCCATCTTTCCCAGGTGGCAGCCATTATGGAGGACAGGTGAGAATTGTTTTTCTGTTTATGGGTTGTTTTTTCCATTCTTCACCTTTTTTTTTTTTTTTTTTGAAAACCAGAATATTTTTTAAAGGGTGTCTTACAGAGTAACAGTGTTTAGGCAGAATAGAAGAATATCTGACTTTCTGCTGTGTTGGCCCATTCACATATGCAAAGCATAAAAGGCTGCTCTGCGCACACAGTCCAGAGCAGCAGCACTACTCACACCTGCCTGAAGCTGACTTTGATTCAAACTTCATTGTTCTGTTTAAACAGCAGCCACTGTAAAGGCCAGTGGATTTCAGCATGGTTATAAAGTAAATGTTCATGGCCCTGTGGCACTTAAATCCATGGAAGGCAAATAAAAGTGTGTTTTTCTGTGACAGGTCCTAAGTTAAAAAATGTGCAACAAATATAAATGCTTTTTCATTTCTTTAGGGTATAGCTTCTTCAGGAAGCAGCCGGTATAGTGGACAGGTAAAACTTCTACTTTTATAGTATTTGCAGTTTGGGTACACAGCTCATCAGGAAAACAGACTGGTATTTTTTGCAAAAAAGGAACATTCTAAGATAGAATAGCTTTAAGCCAGATTGAAGGAGGACTGCTAAGTATGAGTCTGTCTGGTATATCAGATCATGTTAACAGCAAATGATACAGGGGCCTGTGACACTGCATGGAAATGCTTCTTCAACATATCATGGTTTAAGAAGCCAATTTTTTGTGTTGTATTTAAATGGAAGCAATTTGAAAGACTGTGAGAACCACAGAGAACCAGTGAGAATGTTACTCAGTAGCACAGAAGTAATTAAGTTACTCATTTTTTCCAGGGCTTCTCTTCAGGAGTCAGACAGTCTGGTGGACAGGTATGCTTTTCTTTCTCTGTACTGTTCAGTTCTGCTAGAAACTCATACACTCACAAACTGCTTTGTGTAACTTTCCTTCACAAGAACTGTTTCCCTTCACACATTTCATCCAGATTGAATGTGGAAAGTGAGACACTGAATAGTGAACCCCTGGCCACCTCTTATTAAGTTTTATCAGAGTAGAAGTTACCTGATAGGCCTCCACTGGAAGTCACCTAAAGAGCACTGCATGCATCCATAGGCTCACAGAGCACGCTGAGTTGGAAGGATCCATCAGGATCATCCTGAGTCCAACCCCTGGCCCTGTGCAGGACACCTCAAGAATGACACCATGTGCCTGAGAGCATTGTCCAAATGCTTCTTGAATTCTGACAGGCTTGATGCTCTGGTCTCCTCAAGGGAAAAAAAAATAAAATCTGTATTACTATTCAGAATTTTTTACTTATCTTTTTGTGAGTAGGTTTTTACTGTAAATTTTAAATGATAAATTGGAAGATTTTATTTAAAAATTTGATCAGTAAGTGCACAGCTAGCCTAAAAGAGCAGAGGAGAGAGAAAGAAACTGCCTTTTTAAATGGAGCTTGATAAGTGGATGAGCAGTGTTTTATAGTCCATTTTCTTACAGTAGCAGAATGTGAGTTTGATTTACTAATTCAGAAGCCTATTCCAATCACAGACCCAGGAAAGTAAGTTTGGTTGTGTTTTGTACAGGGTGGGTGTGTGTGCCCCGGTGGAGGTTCAGTAAGTATTTTTTGCCTTTATATATTTTTCATAGTATGTATACATACTGGAAAATTCCCAAGGAGCTACATTTCTTGAAATAATTCTGTCTGTGAAGTTCTATGTACGATGAAAGCTTTTTCCACATTATGCTAAAATGAGGAATTTTGAACCTGCTAAGGACAAAAATATTAAGTGACTTGCAACCATAGTATTGTATCCAAAACTAGCTACTCAGTTTGTAGGAAAGGTGTGGGACTTCTCTAAGAATCTGTTTCCCAAATATCTCATAGTATATCTGTTGGGTTTTGGACTTTGCTCCTATGATAGTTGTTAACGGTATGATTGAACTAGTGAAACTTAGATTAAAATCTTGGCTCCAAATGCTTTCAGAATGGAGCAGAGCAACACATTTGGAAAAGTGAAAGCTATTTCCACTTTTCTGTCTAATCAGTGTGTTTGCTATTTCTTTGTAAATTCCTGAAAAAAACCCAAAAACCACCAAACATACAAAATCTCCCCCACTGTTTTGCTGAGATCAAGTTAATTTACCTCTGAAGGAGGCTTCAGTTACCTGTTTTCTCAGTGTAGTCAAAATTGCTTGGAGCACTACTTCTCTTTCTTGGTCTGTGTAATCAAGCAAAACGACATGCCCAAGTATATAACCCACGGCATATATACCAATTCTGAGAATCAAAAGTGCTGAAAACAACATCTAAATTAGAATTTATACAAATAGAAATTATATAATAATAATACTCACTTACATACACATTATATATATATATCTTGACACATAAATCAAGATGCATCAAAACAGTAGTAATCAGTGGAAATGACTTGGGCATTGCAGTAGGTCAGTATGTTCTCTCGGTTTTCCTCTCTGTGACACTGCAGTTAATACAGAGTAAACATTGCTGTTTCTGTTGAATACAGGGCTCTTTTGCAGGAACCAACTACCATGGTGGACAGGTAGGCAGTTTGTCTCTAACATTTACACAGAGTAGCTCCTCAGGAATAAACATAGCTCAGTTGTCATACTTGCCCAGAAGCCATTAAATATTGAGTTCAGTTTGGTTGCAGAGATAGGTACAATAATTCCAGAGAATGCGTGGGGCTTTTATTCAATCACTCTTGACATTTCAGTTATATCCTTCTATATACAAGAGCCAAAATTTTACTTTTTAATTATAGAGGCTTTCTTACCTTAAAAAATTACTGAAGAATCATTCACAGGGTTCATCTCACAGCATCAACCACCAATATGATGTGTGGATAATTAGTCATTTGCCACTGCATCAGTAACTGTGTAAAGTTCTTCCAGTTAATCAGTGTCATGAGTATTGTTTATATGAGGTCCAGGAATTTTTTTTGCCATTTAAAATTTTGATGCTATTAAAAAAATTATTTATAAAAATTTCACTTTCTTTTTACAGGGTTCATATTCTGGAAGCAATCAGTATGGTGGACAGGCAAGCAACTTTTCTTTATTTTCAAGATTTTCTTCCTACTTGCAATTTATTAAACGAAAAATATCACGCAGTTCATATACTGACAGTTTTTTAGAGTAATTTTGTTCTTAATAAATATTTGAAAACAGGGACTGTCAGTAGCTGAAATGCAGTAGCATGAACAAATTTCCATTTAAAGAAATTCCATGGATCATAATTCTAGTTGTTTTACCTCAGAATGCCTTTTATCTCAGGTGATTATTTTAATTAACCCTTTTTACGCTTACATTAAATACTTGGAAAATTTGGTACAAAATATACCAGTAGATACTGCTTTAAAAATATAAATTCTGGTATGTTGCATACAATAACACCACTTTCCTCTTCAGCTTCAACTCAAGACTCTTACTGTTGAGTGTGTACCTTATGCAGACTGTTTGCCACTGATTCAGAAATGTTACTAGTGCAAACAGCTGACAGATGACATGGATGACTAACTCATGAGATGGAGCTTATTTTTCATCAGTATTACTGTATTGGCAATGTCTCATTCTACCATATTAAAAAAAAATCATTTCTTTTTACTCCGCTGGCAAGTACTGAAGTTCAGTATCACTCTATTAAAAAGACAATCTCATGTAGAATGGAGAGGATTCTTAACAGCTGCAAATCAATTTTTTTCCCAAACTACCTCTTTGGTACTATTAACAATGCTTTTACAGTAATACACATGATGCTCTCTGAACACATCTGACATAGCATAAAATCACAAATAAAGTCGATTGTTTTTTCTCTTGAATAGAGCCATATGTAAGACACTTTTGATCCATTTATTTATGTAACAGAACAGTCTCAGCAGGTGTTTTGTGACTGTTTGCCCAATTTACTACTTTCAGCTGTTGAAGAACTTAGACACATTAGGTCAGAAGTCTTTCACTGCACCTTTTTAGATTAATATACTTTCCAGATTATTATCTGGAATATACTTATCTGAGCTCTCCTGTCCAAATTCCTGTGATGTTTCATTCTGCACAGAAAAACAAAAAGTAACTCTTGTTAATTATCTGTGATTTTTTTTTAACAGGGATCTTATCCCTCAGGAGGCAGCCAATATGGTGGGCAGGTGAGTATATTCTCTTTCCATCCCATCACTCCTAACTCTTTCCTAACATACTTTCTAGATCTGGTCAGTTACTTGATGCTGAAAGATACATTAATTTGGCCATTTTATTAAGTTTAAACGGTGGAGTTAATACAGACTGAAATCATTTCAGTAAGGGGAATAAAAGATTTGGCTACAATGAGTTACCGCTCTCTGTAAAACATTCCTTTGAACACAGTACAGTTGCCAGGCTGTATTTCATAACACTGCTTTCTTGATTCAAATTGCCATTGTTGTCTTGTGTAGTACACGGTGTAAATTTTAGGTACCCCATTTACTTTTTTTTGTTCAAAGAACACCCAAATAAGCTTGTCCTAAGTACTGCAGAAATTGTCTCAAGACAGTGATAGAAGATTCAAGACAGTGATAGAAGATTTTTCATTCAATTAATACAAATCTGATTAACTTCTTACAGGGCTCATATCCTTCTGGAGGCAGACAACATGGTAAACCAGTAAGTACAAAACATTCAAATTCACCTTTCCTTTTTCTTATGCACCTGTTACAAAACTTGTAACTAGTTAGTTATGGACTAGACAGTTTTCTGAGAATTACTTTAATATGCAGAGTGTCACATGATTTACTTATCTGGGATACTCTCAACAAGTGCAAACACAATATTTATTTTCACACAGTTTTGAAACAGCACCATACTATATAGTGAACTTCTAGTAATCACAGAATGAGGCCACTGGATTTGTGTGTGTGTGTGTGTGTGTGTAAGGAACTTCTGAACAGCTATTTCTGTTTAAATTCATAGTAATCATACACTTTGTGCTCAGAGCTCAGTTTTTCATTGATTTTGTATGCATTTGTCTTAAGTATTTCTGTCCTGTTTCGAAGAAAATGCTTTTTCTTTTCAAAGGAAATAATTGTTGCCACTTAACTCTGGATATTTTCAACTTCTACCATTTCAGACTACTCTTTTTACTATGTAATTTGGACCTCGCTCTTGTCATTCAATGGCAGGAGATAAAAATGTTTAGCTTATGACTTATAGAAAAGAAGATGTACTTGTTATTAAAAAGTGGCCATAAATGTTACATTTCATAATACATGAATCCTAAAGGTGAGAAATTTTCTGTACCTATTTGATGGCATTCCTTAAAGACTTAATGCTTGTAACATTTCCTGCTGGCAATGCCATACAAATAAGCAGAGCCACTTCACCAGAAAACTGAATGAGATGCTTTCAAAACATCTAATTTTTCTGTACCCACTTTTATTTTCAACTACCTTTCTTATTAGAGTTTTCTTTAAGTAGGGGCTGCAGAGTAAAGGACTCAACATTTGCCTTTTTTTTCCTGGTGGTGTCTTTTTTTATTCCCAAATGTAACCATAGACTGATACCAGGTGAATTATTGTTTAATTGGACCTTATTATTTTTTCCATTCTATATATTAAACACAACTATAAAGCAGTTCTTTCTTCTTGAGAACTCTGTATTAAATTGTCCAATACAACATTTGAAAGAATACCCATAACAGAAAGATGTTACACATTTGTATTTCAGATAAGGTTTTGCCTGGGATTTTTGGATGACTGGATACAAAACAGTGTTCATTCTTCTGTGGTCTTTTATACCAGATAGCAAGAATATTTAAGCACAAATAGACTTAGAGTCAAAAACAGGTGTCTTTTTTCAGGGTTCCTCTTCCTCAGGAGGCAGTCATCAAGGAAAGCCAGTAAGGATATTCTTCTTTCGGTATTCCGCAACCAAATTAGAAATGGGGATATTGGGTTTTAACATAGGTAACAATAATGAGGGTGAAATTTTACATTATGTTACAATGGTAAATGTCTGAGAAAAATTACCAATACAAATTGGAATATTTTGTTCAAACTTGAACCTTACGATGAGGCAGCATTTATTCCTCCCACAGCAAAGTTTTGATACACTCTGTTACTTACTCATAGGAGCATGCTTGGGTCCTTCTAATAAGAATGATGTACTTAAATATCAGTACAATTGTTTCCAAATCTGTAGTTCAGACAAGACACATTGCTTTGACCCATTCCTCTGAAACTACTCATGAAATAAAAAGGACATAGCTGTGCTTATTCAATTAAAACGGACAGAAAAAGTGCAGTGAAAATGGTAAAATCAAAATCACTATCAGACCCACTAAATATCCAGGGCATTTTCAAAACTGCTGTGTGCTCTTTGGACACTGTTCACTGCAGCCTTGTATGACAAAATTAAATGGTTCATAATTATTTCACAGGGTGGCTCTGGCTCAGGAAGCACTTACTCTGGGAAGCCGGTAAGAACACTTCCATCGCAGCACTTTCATCTTCTTGTCTTAGTAAACAAAGAACCTGGGCGGTGGGTAGAGCAATTTCGGGATTATTTGGTCTGAAGAGAACATTCTTTATTAATATTAGTTCAACTTTCCTCTTGAACAACTTCAAACCATGTTGTGGGTTAAGCTATTAAAGCCTTGTTGATCATAGGAAAAAACTATGTTTGAAACCATTGGCTGGGGACACCTCTATAAATTTATTTGTTTGTTTTTTTCAGCAATCACCTTACTCAGGTGGCAGTCAAGTGGTAAGAACTTTTCCTCTTTGTAGTTTCTACTGGTTTCTTCCTATACATGTCACAGAAAACTGAAATCTGTCAAACTTCCTATATCTGAATAAATGTTTGAGAACACATGTGCAACGTAATAAATGAAATAGTCCTAACAAAAATGAAGAGAAGTGGGACCACATAGGTGCTTTATACTTTTGACCCTGACTATCACTGAAAGACACCTGTTGATATAAATGTGGCACATGATCTTTTCACATCAGAAGTGTCTACATAATAGAAGGGGCTAACAGAAAAAGATTTCTCTGAAAATTTCTATGCTTTTATAATAGCAATAAAGAGAACTATTTAGAAATGGGTTTATCAAATTTCTCTCTTTTTTTTTTCTAGAGCTCTGCTGGGAAGCACTCCACTCCCCAACTCCTGATGTTATTCAGTGTTTTGAGTGCCTTTGCTCTCTCTGCTGCTGTATCGAAATGGTCGATATGAACTTCTGAAGAGTGACTTGACATCCTAAACATGGATTATATTCCGTATTATTAGATTACTTAATGTAAGAAAAAAAATACCGTTCAGTCAAATTGGCAGATGCTACTTGGCTGCTACGTTGCATGTCTAGCTGATATGTCATGCCCCTCATTAGCTCACCTCTGGTTTTAGTCATTAGTAGATATCATTAGTTTTGTCAGTGTTTTAGGCATCATTTTAAGAGAGCATATTGTACCCTACCTATATGATTTATTTTAATTCCAATAGGGAATGCGATGAACACCGACCTGAAATGATTGGTGTGACAAATGAATACTTTAAAAATACTTGGCTAATAACCAAAGCAGACAAGTTGAAATAAATTGTTGTATATGCAAACTGCACACTGTGCCTGGTAATCATCGCATAAAATAAGGCTAATGTAAACTTCTGATAAGCAGTTCTCCATGGGACAGAAGAAAAGATGCTGAAGTAGTATCAGAGTATTGGTTTTAGTCTTTTGCAATCAAATGCAAAGTCAATATGGAGATTGCAAAGCAAATAAAAAATTCCACAGGACTGAAATTTTTTTTGGGGTTAATTAAAGTTTATTCATTAGAAAAGTGAAACAGCTCAGAGCAAAGACATGATGAACTCCATTCAAACCAACTGCAAATACCTGTAGAGAAGCAGATGAGGAAAATGCACCTCAGATTAGTCTGATAAACTAAAATCTGCTGAAAAATAAAGCCTTTTTCCTTGGAAGGAATAGAAAATTCATTAAATTCATAAAACTGGTAATATCATGGCTCCTTTTTTCAAGTATTTTGTCTAATCTGTGATACCTCAGACATCTGAAAGGTTAATTTCATGAGGGATGCATACATCTGCAAGCAGGTACGTCAGTGTGCTCGCTGAAATACCACGGCCCATTTTTGAGCTCAGGAGCAGTTCCACACCTCGCAGCAAACTGTTTTGGAGCTCTCAGATCCACCTTCTGTTTGGTGTTAACAAAGCGCATTCACCTAAAGCATACTGCGAATGAATGTTTTATTGAACATGTGCCTGCTATTAAAATTACCATTATTATTAGCGTGCTTGTCTGTCACGGTTTACAATTGTAATTGGTGGGAGAGGTTTCCATCCAAGATCTGCTACCAACTTTGCGGGGCCAGGATTTCACCCCGGTTTGATGTGCAGCACTACCCTTTGCCAACCATCGGTAAATCAACCTGTAATTGAAGCATAAAGTTATGCCTGTATACGATCTTCAAAATTTATGGTCAATTTGTTTCTTCGGACAACACAGTAATGTTCTATTTGAGAGGTGTTCTATTTGAGAGGTCCGTACCTTAATTCGAACCCGCCCTGCCATTCTCTAGTAAATTTGTGGCAGGTTTCACACAAAACGCTCGTGTCGGTGGCCGCCGAAGTTCCCCGTTCGCGGTTTGGGCGGAACACGGCCGGTGCCTGTCCCCGGGCCGCTCTCCGGGGGAAGGGGCTGCAGGCTCCGGG
>VWPU01011319.1:0-44692 GCA_013398955.1 Callaeas wilsoni
CCGCTCTTCCCCCGCTCTTCCCCGCCCTCTCCCCGTCTCCTCCTCCCTCCCAGCCCGCGGGCGGAGGTTTCCGCGCGGTGCCCGGCCCCGCGGAGCTCGATGCTCGCCCCGGGCGGGCGGAGCGGTGCAGCCCCGGCGGAGCGGAGGCGGGCCCGCCCCGGCACCGGGGCGAAGCCCAGCCAGCCCGGGCTGAGCCCCAGTTTCCAGTGTTGGCCAGGAATCACATTGCGTGCTATTCTGTATGTAGGGAGTGACTGGTAACGGATGCAAATGGCTCGTTTCAGAAATCTGTTTTGACAAAGTGGAAGGCTAGAGTTTGATTTTTAAGAGCTCTCTGATCAGTGTTTTTAGGGTTTCAGTATCATTACCCTTCCCCCCCGCCCTGCATTATCTTACATATTTTTGTCTCCCTATGCTTATTTTCCCGCCTGTGCCGTGTCAACGAGCATGTACAAAACCAATCAACGTACAAGTTTGGTGGTGATGGGACATCAGAGGAACACTCAGATGCATAGGAACTGCTGCTAGCAAGAGCGGAAATGTAAAAAATGAATGTCAGTATTTGGGTTTTATATGACCACATGTGATCTCTTTTAAAGCCAGAACTGCTCATCTGCACCGGAAGTGTTCCTGAGTAGTTGTTAGGGCAGTGGGCTAGAAAACACTAATTTGGAGAGAGAAATAAAGTTTGTTGTTATAGTCCATAGAAAATGGAAGAAACAATGTATTATGACAGCAAAGGTATATGTGTATGTGTATAAACCACACTGTTCTCAGTTCTTAACCAGTCCAAGGCATAAAAAGGCACATCACTCTCCTTAATGTTTGGGTTTGTGGTAGCTAAACTTCAGCAATATGCTCAGCTAGGCCAGCCTTTATCAGATATATTACCTGTTCATTTAACAGTCATTGAATATGCATGGCTCATAATTGTTGCTGCATTTGGATCCCAAGACAACCTGGTCAGAACCCTCTCTGGTTGCCAGCATCCAGTGACATTTTCAGAGATACTGCTACATTTTTAATTAGCCCTTTTTCATCTTCTGTACCTCCTTGCCTCCTTTCAAATGCATTTTGAGAACCTTGTTTGGCAGTTGTAAAGGTTCGATGTGCTCCAGTGAAATTATTCTGCCCTTAGTCCTAGGAAGAAGTCTGCTCTTTGGACATGACAGTGATAGTGCTGAGTGATTCCTCCTGTGTGCTGACTCCCTTTGTGCTGCACAATCACATGCCGAGGAGATCTGAGAGTAGGACCTGTTCTTAATCCTGTGGGAAATGGGGGTAATTTCAGTGGAACTGGGAAACAGCTGATTTTGTGTTTGTGAGACATACAGTCTGAAAAAGTTCTCTGTTGAAACTTTGTATTTGTCAGTCCAGTATAATTTTTCTAACAATAAAATTTCCTGTTATCCAGCCTTTGAGTTAGTTCTGTGGTTTGAATCTGAAAAAAACCCCTTTTCTTATGAAAAAGACCCTGTGCTCCCTACAGGGAAATAGCCTCAGACTCCAAGTGTGGTGTGAGAGAAGCAGACTGGTGATGCGACCGGTCTGCAGCCACGGAAGGAAGCAACAAGACAGCTCTCTGTGGTAGGCAGGTCTTGTTTGCGTGTCAGTTACAAAAAGAGAGCCTGCAAGTGTTGTCACAGGAGTCTCAGTCGGGGGTTTTGGTGAGTGTTTTGCAGACCAGATATTGGAGGGTGCAAAGACTGTCAGAATAGCCATTGAAATCTAGATGGGAATCCTGAAAACAAAAAACCCGCCACTGCTTTGCATCTTTGCATCTTAGCTATGAATTTCCAGTCTGTATTAGACTCTCAAGCTGTTGGTAATTATGAACCATTTTGTGTTTTTTTCCTTAAAATCACTCTGATGATTTAGGCTCACAGAATGAGCCTAAAACTGCTGAAACTCAACTAGAAAGAACAGCACTTTGCATTTCACAAAAATGTCAAGAGTTTTTTGCTTTGATTTGGTTTTGGGAAGGGATTTGCATTTTATTTTGCTAGGGATTCATTTTCTCTGCCTGAATACTATTTATGTGGCCAAAGAGACAATCTGAAGAAACCCAGAATAGAAAGTATATGGTACCCCTGCATTTGTGGTCACCATAAAAGCAAGCTGTGATCCAAACTGATACTTCTGAACTAGAGCACCCGTTTAAGTAAAGAGATTGGTACAATCTTCCTGTGGGAAAATGGATCAGTCATTCAGAAACATAGAAGTGAGGGAACTAAGAAGGAGGGTGCTAGTGATGAAAAATGAGGCTGCTTGAGGTGTTCAGTGTGGATATAGAGGTTACAGTTCCCAGGCTGGTACTTTGCATCAGGTACAACTGCTTCGCCTTTTATAATCTCCTCCTACCTTCCTCATCATATCCTATTTTTTTATTTTTGCTGGCTGGCAAATAAATTTACATATATGAAATTTTAGTACCTTGCCCTGGGAGCTATGCTATTAAAAAACAACAACAACAACAACAAAAAAGCAACCCAAAATCTCTTTTTATCTTACTGCAAGATATGTGTAGTTTGATTGTTTTTTTGTTCTGGGAAGAGGTGAAAGTGCATCATATCTTTGAAACTACTTGGAGTGAAAGCCCATTATTTTGTGCTCTTTCCTCCTTTTCTAGTTTCCCATTATTCCTGCAAGCCCTGCACTTTATCTTGCAGAAATTTGTGGTGTTTTAAAAATAATGTTAATATAAATGCCTAATTTAGGCTGTTCTTTTTCTGATTTTAATGAAATGAATTTTTTTGATTTTAATGACAATAATATTAATAAAAGCTAGCTGTTGGTGTCTATCTCTTTAGTTCATGACTACTTGTAGGTCTCTAGGAAGGAAACTGACTTTTTTCTTTCTATTTCACCTATTTGTTTAGTTTGGTTTCTTTCTGTTTTGTCTTGTCCTAATTTCCTGTCTGATGCTTGCTCTTTGTGCTTACGTGAACTGCTTGGGAGCTGGGAGGAGATAGACAAAAAGGCATTTCCATGATGCTGTCTGTGAATGGAGAGATGCAGCAGAGAGATGTTCACCTAAGGAGAAGAGACCTATCTCACTTTTCCTTTTTAAACAAAAATTGGGTGGGTAAAAAACCCCAAAGCATTAATTTGGAGAAAAAGCAAAGAAGAAGGGCCTGACAAACATGCAGCCTGGCAGGGGAACTGCAGAATTCTCTGCATCTTCCATTCATCTCTCTGAAATCAGTCTTTTCTTCACGTGCTTCTGTCTACTTCTTCCCAGCAAGGCAACCTGTTTCAAATAGCTTCACGATGAGCATGAAAATGGCACTTTTTCCTATAATGAATGGTGCCAGTATGGAATTACTTCTCTTGGTTGAACATACCCAGCGGTGTAAGCAATACTGCAAGCTTATCTCCTGCAGTTCGTTTTGTGTCCAAGGGTCACGATACATAATTTAGATCTGTGGCATACCCTGGATCTTTAGTAAATCTGTATTTAAGTGACACTATTAATTCCATAGCGCCATAATATTTATCTTACAAAATTACTGACTTCCCACAAGCTGCGGCTTAGTCTGGAGTGATAAAGGAAGGTAAGGCTGGAAGGTCTGGTCTGATTATGGCAATCAAGCACGCACCCACTGCAAAAAAGTTTAAATAGGCTATAGGGACAAGGCTGTGTGTTGAAGAGAAAGAGGAAAAAAAGACTCAAAACTATTTTGGGTTATGACTGCAGCCATCACTAATATTGGAGAAGGTTGTGGAAGGAGGAGTTGGTTGGGCATGCACATTGAGAGACTTAGATAAGCTGAAATTTGTCAAAGTAAAGTTTTGCGTTGAGAATTAATTGTGGCAGTACATCTGTGTTAACTTGGAATAAAGGAAGCCCAGGGGAAACCTTATTGCTCTCTACAACTACCTGAAAGGAGATTCTAGTGGGGTGGGTGTCAGTCTCTTCTCCAGGTAATAAGTGACAGGGCAAGAGGAAATGGCTTCAAGTTGTGCCAGGGAGTCTTAGATTGGATATTAGGGGAGAAATTCTTCACAGAAAGGGTGATCAAGCGCTGGAGCAGGCTGCCCAGGGTAGTAGTGGAGTCACCATCCCTGGAAGTGTTTAAAAAACGTGTCTATATGGCACACAGGGTTTATTGGTGAAAATAGCGGTGATGCTGGGTTGATGGTTGGACTTGATAATCTTAAAGGTCTTTCTCAACTTCTTCTATGATTCAGTGATCTGCTATGGGCACACAATCAGAGAAGCAGGTCATTGGGATATTTTTAGGTGCTGTAACAAGTGTCTGGGGAAGAGAGGGTTACATTTGTGGGTATATAATATCAGTAGGCAGTGTTGCAGGTATCTAACTCTCTGCTATTTCAGAACTCATTTGATGAGTGATTACACTGCACACCACGGGGTGAGGAGGGTTTTTGAGTCCCCTGTATAAGAACCTACCTGCATTGCTGGCGCTGCTCCAGAATAACTTGGACCGCAGGGCTGCCGGGCAGCCCTAGGCACCAATGGTTATGTCAGTATCAGAGTCCTGAAAACTGACCTGGATGTTTTCATTTACTATGAGCTTTCATGAAAAGCCAGTGAGCAAGACAAGGGATAGTGCCCTTCCCTCCTAACCAGTAGGACCTGGAAAGGCATTTTGGAACATTTTCCAGACATTCTGGAAAGACCTTAGTGGAAGGTTCCCTGTCCATGGCAGGAGGGTTGTGACAAGATGATCTTTGTGGTTCCTCACAACCCAAAACATTCCATGATTCTGTAATTCTGATTTTGCCTGCTCACAAGCAACTGGTGAGCTTAATGCGTGAAGCACATATGGAAATTTTCTGCCTCTGATATTGGGAAGGTCAGTTTCAGCAATCACGTTTGTCCATTTTGTACTTAAAATCTTGAAGCAAGTGATTAAATATATTTTTTTGCTTAAGATGTGCTGCCTTGCTTGACATACACATATTCGGAACAGACTTTTTGAGAAAGAGAAGGTTTCAAGCAGTGCTGGACTCGTGCCAGAAGGAAATGAGTGAGCTCTTACCTGGAAATAAGCAGAAACATCTACGCAAGTGGTTTAGCATTAAAGTGGGGACATCTGGAGTTTGTGAAAATGATCTGACCCAGGATATACAATTTAACAGTACTCTTTTGGATTATTTTTTGATGCATTTAGAAGTGTAAGGCAGTTAATTTTCTCTGTAAAGAGCAAGTAGTAGCCATTACACAAAGGACTTGTCTGTGTGGTAGCGCTCACTTCCCCTGGGCTTGCTGCCTTCCCCACACTCACACACTGCTGTGCACTGTGTTGTGTTCTCAGCACACCACTTGTACCCTCAAATCAGCCTCTCAGCTGCTCTGTTCTGCCTTGAACGAACAGCTGTTCCTGTGGTCTGGAGCGCTCGGTGCTGTGCGGGGAGCAGCTGACGTGCCCCTAGCGCACGTGTCGGCGAGGCTGTGCCTGGCAGGGCTGATTTCGGGGAGAAGAGCGACCCGGTGGCCCTGGGCTCCTCTGGAGAGGAGGAGGCTGGGAGTGCTCATGGGTACCTCATCTGAATGTGAAGTACAGTTATGCAGCGTGGCCACAAGTCACCTGCAAACCAGAGAATTCTGCCTGGGCCTGGCATGGCGTGGCAGCGCGTCGTCTGACTCCAAGCCACGTGTTCGGAGACAGCCGTGTGGTCCCCCAGCCTGGCCCTCTACAGGCATTATTGGCATTCCTCCCTGCAGAGTCTGTTGATCTGTTTTTACGTATTTTTTTAGACGAAGATGACAGCCTGCCAGGTTGTCAGGTGGTTCTAGTTCTGGAGCACACTTCCCGAGGAGATCTGGCACTCTTGGCTTAAGCTTCCTTATTAACTCCCTCCAGGAACACCCGCGCTGGGGTGTGCTTACACTGCTGCACCCTTCCTGCTTCAGGGAGTGTTACCTCACCATGCTATCTGAGAAACTAGGTACAGCCTAGGACCTAGGAAAGAAATGTCAAGAGTTTGGATAGAAGAGACTCAATAGGAGGAAATAAAGCTCTTGTTTTTATCCTCTGTCTTAAAGACTTCATAGCTTTTACACTTTCTGGCTGAAATTGCTTAGCTTAGTCTATTTCTCCTTTTAAAAGTCCTAGTAGAATCTCTGCACCTTTTTTAACCACAGCATATATATCTCTGTATATTACACACTTGTACAATTAGAGGATGTGGTTTTTATGCAAGATTCGTTGTGGAAATTGTAGAGCTGAAATGAAATGGCATATAAATTTGCAAATTTGGCATGGTGATGCTGGTCTAAAAGTTCTGCTAAACTTGAGCATTGTCTTCTATAAAACTGTGATGTGTGTTAATGATTTCTCTTAGCTGGTAAAGTGGCTTGCTAAGAAAATCCCATTTGCATATGCCTGAAAGTGGATAACTTAGCTGTGTGTTACAAAATACACAAATAACACAGGGGTTTAGGAGGTGGTGGTGAGTTTTTAGAGGATGTGCTGGTAATTCACTTCAGAGGTGCTGAATCTTCATCTAGGTAATGAATGAGATCAGGAATCAGTTGCATTTACATTTCCAAATTGTGTTGTCATTGTTTCATTCTAGCCAACAGAACTTTCTTACTATCATTACATTATTTTTATAGATTTTATTATTAAAAAAAAATGGAGAATTCTTTAAATATCTGTATGTGCAAACTCTGGGATTTAATGTTTAATTTTGAAAGGTGAATTTAAGCCTTTTTCACCAAATGTATAGGCAGTGATAGGTCAGAGATGACCCATTTGCGGTAATATATTCCAAAACAAGGAATTCAAAGAAAAATCAAACCTAGTGTACTTTTCAGGCATGTGCAGAGGTGGAGCAGTGCTCTAGAAGAGGGAGTGGAAGGAGGTTATCTGTAAACCAGAGTAAAGAATGCACCTGTTTAAAATGCCAGGTCTCAGTACAGATGTGAATCTGAATTTTATGTCCCTACAAAGCTTATCAGTAACCAGGTAAGTAAGAGAAGAATCAGGCCCTAGAGCTACCGTTGGCAAGAGGTGATTCAATGGAAGGACTAATGCAGTTAAATGAAAAGGCCTTTGTGCATGGAATTACTCCCAAATGTAATTCGTAGAACAATGCATGCTATTGAAATGAATTTAAAAAAAAAAGAAAGAGGAAAGGAAAAAAAGAACTAAATGAGCTGTTCAAAGGGTTCTTTTGTATCAGTCTCATGCTTTTAGCAGTAGTTCCCAGCTTCCAAGAGGTACGGGGAGAGGAGGGAGAGAGGAAGGAGGAAAAAGTGACAATTTCCCCACAAGGCAGAGCACCAGCTCCACAGGTGCCAGCGGTGCTGAGGATCCTGAGAGCCCAAGCACCTGCCCTGCAATGGGGCAGAGGGAGGGCTTGAAGAAAGCAGCCTTCATTGCCAAGGTGTAGCCCCCCCATTCGTCGTGTCTTTTATTATTGCTACTATCCTAAAGAAAAAGAAAAGCCAGGTGATCTTTGCCAGCTATCCCAGTTTTGCAGCATCAGTCAAAGCTTTTGAGCTGCTGTACAGCAGTAGGATTGTGTCTGTGTGTAGGGCCTGATCCCTTCTGGGTTTTTTGTGCTCTCTCGAGACGGAGCTCAGGTTCCACTGTGTGCAGTGGGATAAGTTTGTGTGCATTGCATGTGCCCCTAAATACTGCAAAATAGGCTTATGAGAGTGACTGATGTGTGCAACAGGAAGTCCACATGCCGTGAGTGTGCACCAGTGGGGCTGGTTTTGTTCCCCAGAAAGAGTTCCTAGTTAAGGTTGTTTTGTCCAGAATTTCTGGAAGTTGTTCCTAGATTCTCTGGATTGGTTGAAAGAAACATCAGGACGTTAGCTAACATTTTGCTCGAGTAGGATCAGCTGTGAGGCCAGACCAGGTGACTTAGGGCTGGCTCATGCTCATTGGCCTTTAAGCATTTTTTGGTAGTTTCTTTGTCATGATAATGTTCCGATATATGAATTTACAAATATAAATTTACATCTCTTTCATAGTTTCTTTTGCCAGTTTCATAGACAGAAGCTTTTTGAAAAGCCAGAAATTTGCCAGTATAACTTTTGATTTGTTTGTTTGATTTTTTTAAGGAAACCACATGAAATCTTTAGGTCTGGATCATTTAAAATGATATCTACTTCAAATCCCATTGTGATAGACCAGCTAAGTACCAAACACAGATTTCTGTTTATTACTGATACACAATTTAAAATAGCAAGAGGAAATTCAATCCCAGATGGAATTTCAAGGCCAGAAATCACTATTGTGATCATTTTGCTTCAATTTCATGCAGCACTACTCACAGTTTGATTGGAAGCTTGTGGTTGAACCAGACAAGGACAGTTGGCTTTGTTGAAGTCCTTGGCATTGCTTTTAAAGCTGACATTAAAAGAACTTGACAGCTTTGGGATGTGGTGAACACTCAGCCTATAGACTAGACTGGACTGAAACCATTAAATATGGTACATGAGGAAATATTAAAATCTGTTTCACCTGGCAGTGCCAAGTGGCCTCAGCAGAACGTGTAGACATTAGTTCTGCCTGTGGTCTGCATTACCCTCTGCAGTTATGCTGAGAGCTGTCTGTAAAAATACAAATTTTCTGGTGTTTTACTGGCAGACTATCAGAAATACATTGCAAATGTTTCTCTTTTCTGGTTCTGATCTCCAAAAACCTGTATATTTGTAAGGGCTTTTTCTTGCAAGACCTGTTGCCTAACGAAAGCAGCGCCATCTGGCTTTGTCTTTCTTTTTTTCACCAAATATTTGATGTGGTGTGTGAGAATAATTCCAACATAACCAGTTTATTAGCACTACTGCTATGTTTTCACTTCACTAGTTACTTATACTTGCAATTATTTCCCGTTGTTGCCTCTTCTACTTTTATTTGCTGAGTGACTCTTGTGTTTTTATTAAATCTTGATGGTTGCATTAGTTGTGAATAATTTTCTTTGACTTAGAGTATAGTGATCATGGAACTAATGAGACACAAAATAAATACAAAAGGTCTCAAGAGTATCATAATGTCAGTTATATAGACCATGGATATAAAAGCATCTTTGTATTTACAGGGTATTTGTTATAATTAATTCCTATCTGCTTTCACAGAAGCTTTGTAGAAACTTACATGGAATGCAAGTTTAGGATAACTGCCTCATTAAGATGCATATTTTCCTTTTTTATCTTTGCTGTGACAGTTTCTGCCATTGCCAAACTGTGCTGCCAACATCTCTGTTTAATGCTCCCATTACTCGTGAAGGAGTTGAACATCAGTCCAGGGTTACTGAAATACTGAGGTGTGGAGGAAATTACCCATCGATAAACGGGCTTTACATCTGCAAATGTGATTTTTTAAAACCCCTGTCTAGTTGGAGGTTAAAATCAATGGTTGTGCTTCTACCTGAAGAAATGCTTTCTTTGAGCATCCTACTGCTGAATCTGCCTGAAAGCTGAACCCTGGTTAAGTCACCTCCCTGAGGGCCTGAGGATGGAGCTGTTCCCCATCTACCCCAGGGATGTATGGATAGGACTGAGGTCCCTCTAGTCTACAGGGTGAAGATGCAACTTTTCTTTAAAACACAGGCCTTAGAGGAGGTCAGTTGGTAGTTCTAGATAAAAGTTTGGGGTTGTGCCCAGAAGTGCAAGAAGTTTAAGGTGTCAGCCCAGCATGGAGCTGTTCAGTGGGTGCTTTGGGGAGCACAGGGAAAGCCAATCCAAAATCACTCTTTTGCTGACCCAGCAAATATTTTCAGGGGTAGTGACACGACCCCAGTGTGAGAGGCACAGCACCTCGCCTCTGACAGTGACAAAGCCGTGGTTACGGTGTCTGGGGCTCAGGTCTGAACCACTCCTGTTGGGAAAGGAGTTAGCTGAGTGCTCTGACAGCTACACTGCTGCACTTTGTTAGGCGAAGCACAGTTCCTCCATTTCAGAAAAGAATTTCACCCATCTCTGCTGGTGGGGGAAAGTCATTCTAGGCTGTAGATCTTCATTGAAGCTGAGTGATTTAAACGTCTGAGGATAGAAGGAAGAAAAGTTGCTGCCTCAAAACATTGGCAAGCCAGGCATGCTAATGAGAGTGAGCCCCAAAGGGAAATCTAGCTCTGCTGGCTGTGTCCAATCCCATTGTGACAGAAGAACTAGGTGCAACCACAGAATCCCCTGATTTGCTTTGGGATCAGCTGCTTCAGGATGAAGCACTGCTCAATGCATGTTCTGTGCTGGATCTGGTTACTAAGGGAACTTGCAGTGGCTAAACACAGGCTGCAGCCCGTGCTCGGAGCAGGCTCAGGTGTCTGCGTCTGCACACCTGTACTCTCCTTCACTGCCAGCCTCCACAGGCCCGGGGAAGGCTGGGCTCGAGGCGTGGCTGCAGGCAGAATTTAATCTTTTGGGCTAGAGCTGTCTGTGCTGTAGGACTGTAGCGAATCCCTGCAGTGCGAAGGCTGCCAGGAGGGTGAACTGTGAGGCCCTAAATCCGTGTGATGGATTGTAAAAAGGTTATAATTCAAGGGGAAGTCATTAGTCCCTTCTGAAGATTTCCTTCTTGAGCACCACCAAACCTTTTTTTCGATTTCCTAAGTAGGCAGGAGGATTGAGATACGAATTTATCTTTCTCGCTGCCATTGCTTTTCTGCAGGATTAATACACAAAGCAGAGGTAATCAATGACAGAGACAGGAAATGTCCTAATGCTGAGGCCAGGGCAGCTGTGGTTTGGATGCTGTTGTGTGCTGCATCTCTCTTTTTTAATTCCAAAGAGAAACTCTAATGGTAGTGTTTGAGAGTAATGGATATTTACACCACAACACTGGGCAGTCTCAGGACCTTTATAAAAACATTGCAACTATAGACTCAAAATACAAAACAGCAATTTTGAAAAGCTTAAAAAAGAAAATGACCAAGACAGAAATTAACACCTTCAAATTTTTAAGAAAGGAAAACACAGAATCTCAGCCTAGGTTAGAAATGCTGCATTTTTTTAATATCAGTGATGTATAAAGATGAATGAGGAAGATGAGAAAGAAATCTGTATGTGGAGCTTTTAGCCTGGCTGCACCATGCCCCAGTCACTGTGTTCCAAAGCCTTGGTTTATATTACGGTGTAAATATTGACAGAAATTATTGTCAACAATTATGGCTAATCTCCTTCTTGGTAAGTAACATTGCAGATTTCCGTGGCAGATGCTTCTGCAATGGTGCTGGCTGTATGGGAAGTGAGGCATTAATACCTGCAGCACAGACCTTCTTAAAGAACTGCTGTCAGGAGCAATGCAAAATGTGAGAAATAAAACTGCTCCGATATACTTAATTGCTACTGGTCAGTCACTTCCCTCCTAAAAACACTTTTCTCTCAAACCTAGCACACCTGGCATGAGGGTGAAAAGCTTAAAACTGGGGCTGTTTTCCAAACCACCTGAGTGAAAATATTGTAGGTAAACGAAGGTTTCCCATTGTCCCAATTTGAGGGATGCCAGTTTCTGATTATATATATGTTCCAAATAATTTTTTTCTTAATGTATTACAGAAATCAAAATTCAAATGCCAGAAAGCTTCAGCTTTGAGACCTTTATGTCAGATCCATTGGTAGTTTCAACGAGCACACAATTTAGACACCAAGATGGATTTTAACATCCTGATTCCAAAAAGCACAAATTTTTTTCAATATTCTTAACTATTTTTCAGACTAGACATAGTCAAGTGCATCTTTATTAATTTTGGTGGAGTCTTGAAAGCATCTATATAATCGGATAAAATAAGAGGTGTGTGGACCAGCTAGCATGTAAAGAGATCCAGTGTGTTCTGTTCTTGCAGAACAGCAAGGCCTTTAGGAAAAGAAATTAGGTATTTACTCCATTTTTGCTGAGACACAGGATCAGTGTGGCTTTCCAGGGATTTAAAACTTTTTGGTAACCTTAGGGCAAAGTCTGAAGGTGAGTTCATAATGTAAATCCTCCCAACACCCTGCCACCAGGTAGTGTACATTCAAGTCATAGAGAAAACAATGCAAGATGGAATTGCAGTATTATATGGGATGAATTATTGGAAACCAACGTCTAGGATTCTATTATTGTTATTGAAGCAGCTCCAGTTTATTAAAGAAAATTTAATCCAGTAAGTATATACAAAGCTTGCCTGTCAATTTATCTGACTATCCCACAATATATTTTCTCCTTTTTTTTTTTTTTTTTTTTTAAATAAACCTGTCAAAAGTGGTAGGAAAGGGCATCTTTGGTCCGTGGTCTGAGTCAGTTTGTTCTGGTGCTTTTCAGGGCACAAAATACATGCTTATGTTACCATGTTGTAGTAATGATCCCAAGAAATTATTTGCTTTGCTTTTAAGCAGTGTGCTTCACTGTAGACAGCATTACTGTCCGTTCAGGAAATTAACTGAAAGTACAATTAAGGACAGTTACACAAAGCTTGAAAAAAACACAGCCCCATAGAGCCAAACCAGCAGAAACTAACTGCACGTTGCAGTTCTTTGACCTGCTTTGATTCTTTGAGAGGATTTGAAAATGGCTGATGTGTGTTTAACTTACATTTTTCACAAAGCTTTTAACAAAACTCTTAGGTTTCCTCAGTAATCAAAGCAAGGGCCCCTATTAAACCATGAGCGAAACGCTGGTTAAGCAGCTGCAAACCAAGAAGGTCAGGATGGTGTCTGCAGGTAGCGCTGGGTGCGCTGAGGTGCGGGGTTCTGCCCTGGTGGGAAGGCTGCGGGAAGCTGCTGCCCCCGTGCCAGGGGAGAGTTTTCCGCGTCCCTGGGAGCAGATCTGGCCGTGGTGGGGCTGTGCCGTGGTGTGCGAGGCTTTCCCTGCAGCGGGACCTGCCCCTCGGAGGGGTGGCAGGAAGCAGCTCTGTGCTGAGGCCGTCAGGTGCCCTGATGTTTCTGCTGTGCCGAGAAGCCTGGGTATGCACTGGAACAAGAAAACTGCTCTCGGTTTCCAGCTCAAGTTAGAAGCCAAAAATCAAGAGTATGGTGAAACATACCTTCAGAAATTGCTCAAGGGAAACAGACTTTTAGTAAAGGTAAACCAGGCATGTAGACAGTACATTTGAGGATACTTTGGGTTAGTCTTTCAAAGTATGCTTCTAGAATACAATTGTAGACTTTAGCACAGGTTTTTCTGTTATGCAACTGAACTAGCAAAAGGAGAGTAAGATGTAAAAAGTATTTATTCTATCTCTCTGTGTATCTGCTCAGGTTTAGAGATACAGCTTGCTTTGATTTCAGAAGCTCAAGGGTATCTAGAGCCATTCTCTTCAAACCCAATTCACTACAGATTTTCTGTGAAAAGCAGCTACGTGTTACTGGAAAGGCCAACAGCCCAGTTAAGGAGAAGGTCTGCAGACATATGCAAACACAATTGATAACGCTTTTTCATGGGGCTAGTGATTTGAGAAAAAACTCAGCACAACCAGGCATTATCTCCCTAATATCTATACTGAAACATGCACTGGAGAGAGAGGTAAACTGCCTACCCCTCTCCAGTGTTTATGTCCTAACTGGGTAGTACTGTGGTGCAGAGCACAGCCGTGTGTGCTGGCTGCCAGACAACATTCCTGAACCTGCTGGTGCAGAGCAATCGTCCTGATGCATCCTTAAAGACACTTTTGATTGTTGAAGTCGCTCATGGGCAGGGAGCTGCTACCAACATGATTTCCAAGTTGGAGATGTGTGGGTGAGCCCCTTGCTCATAATGCCCGTGTGTACCGTGCATCTTTTCGGGGAAAGTGCTCCTGGTGGCCCTTCTTGAGGAGGGAGTTTGGGCTGGGTGAGCCCACTGTGGTCTCTTCCGACCTGACCCATTCCACGGTTCTGTGATTCTGTGATCTGCAGTGGAAAGACAGCCTGTATTTTCATGTGATCCAGATCTTGTTGAAGTTGAAGGAAATCCTGAAATGAGCTTTTGCTGAGTGTGTTGAACATGAACCAAGACTGCAATAAAACATATAAAAATGTTTCTCTTAAATAAAATAAAATTACATTTGATACCTGCTGGGTAGTTTGCGTGTTTGATCTCCCTTGCCTACAATAGCTTTTCTCTATTTTGGTTTGTACAGAATGTGTAGCTGTAGGTTTCTCTTCTTAGCTGGTAGTCTTTTGTAGGAATAATGTACAGTGGCAGGAGGGAGAACCAGGCTGCTTCCAGAATAAAAATATGCTGCCTATATCAAATGTCCCATTGACCTATGTGGGGAAAAAATCTTATTTAAAGTCTGTATTGCTGTGGGGTTTTGTTGGGGTGGTTTTGGTTGGGATTTTTGGTTGGTTTTTTCAAGGTGATGGTACTTCAGTAGAGGATCTATCTTGCTCTCTCCATCTCCCTCCTTGCTATTTACTGTTTCGCCTGTTCCATCTTCTTGTGGTATTTTCCCTCTCCCCAGTGTAGTATCTTCCCTCTTCCCAGTGTTTTAACTTCTCTTTAATCCTCTAGACCATATTCAACTGTTCCTCTACATGTGCAGAGGGAACAATTCCTTTTTGTAGGCTCTGAGCAAGTGTTTCTGTCACGGGTTTTCGAGCACACATGCTAGCCTTCCTTGCAGGGCAGAATTCCTCATTCCTCACAAAAAACTTGCTGTTTCACGGGAGCTGTAGATGAAGACGAGAGCAGCAGATCTGTGCTTGCATGGTACACGGTGACCATGCTGCAGCCCTGCATGGAGGCCTGGTTTTGTTTGGCCCACCTGCCTTGCACAGTAAGGATTTTATGACTTGCTGCAAGTGGCATAACCTTTATCATAGCCCCAGCAGCAATGATTTTTTTGGTATGAACATTCTTGTGGAAAGATCCCTTGTACTGAAAGAGGGTGTAACAATGCTTACTGCAGGAGGAGCGTGAACGGGCTGCCAGCGTGAGCCATACCCTCTCTGCCGTTTGTAATACACAGCTGTCGTGGTACTCAAATGAAAAATGGGAGTGCATAAGCACAGCCTGAGGCAATCTTACAGCTTTCTGCAACCTTCTGTTTATGTATAACCTGAGACAGGAATGCACCACAGAAAGCACAGCTACAGTGAGTGCTGGATGGCAAATGAACACACCTATCTTCAACTCTGAAACACTGGTTGTAGTTAACATCTGGATCTATCAAGTGGCTGTATCCCCCCTTGGATAGGCACCAGAATGCGTTACAGGGTGATAATGGCCAATTTTGTTAACTCTGCTGTTTGTCTAACAGATTGGGACTAGGATGGTCCATGGGGACAGTGCTTCAATATGGAAAGTTCTCAGTCCTAAAGGTGGCATAGGCAGCTCAGAGAGAGGGGGTGTCTGCGTAGAATGGAAATGCGGTTAAGCGAACACCTACAGAGACAAATCCTTTTGTGTGTGCTCTCCTCTGCCAGTGCTTTCTTTCCCCCCTTTCTGGGGGAGACTCCACAGGTTCCAACCCCAGCTGCAAAGGTGACCTTTGGTTCTGGCAGAAGGTCTTTTTCTGCTCAGGTGTAGGCTGGGAGAGCAAAGATATCCTCTTTACAGAGTTTATCAAACCTCATCATTGATAGGGTCAGAGACCACTAGTGAAGGGGTTTCTCTGCTCAGACTGAAGCTGTAGGAAGCATTTGTGCAGACATGGTGGATTGCTGGGAGCCCTCCCATGGGAAATGGCCACCATCCTCAGGAATTCTAATCCATCACATACAATTGAAAAGCCTTTAATTCAAACAGAGGTTAGGTGTCTTACTCATCATTCTAGATCTGGGGCTTGAATTAAGCTTGCTAAAATCCCTAATGCTCCTGTGAGCACTTTTCAGCTCTGAGTAAGTGCAAGCTGGGTCCAGGGAACAGCACCCTGCAAATCCTTGGGAGAGATGAGGAAATAACTCTTGGGTGGATTCAGGCTGTCAATTAAATTTTAATGATAGCCTTTGGCAATATGAGAGCAAAGGTTGGGTCTGAAGCCTTTGTGCGGTCCTATGAATAAGTTAAAGCCATTAGGTGCATTGGTCATCACTTACAAGGTAGCTTTTGCCAGTAAACACAATCAAGATTGTGCGTGAGCCTGCAGTTGTGAATACAGCTGTGCAGTGACGGGACAGGGCTCGCCACTTTCTGTTCAATGCACGAGCTCCGCAGCCCACCCGCCTCGGCCATCGCTTCGGACAGGATGGGTGTGGAGAAAGCCTGAAGCAGGACTGGCTTCCCCCAGAAAACCAGCAGATATGAAGGGATGGAAGGTCTGGGTAATAGGAGTGTCCCTCCTGACAGCATCCAGCCCCAGCAGCTTGTTGCTAGGCAGAGGCACAAAGGATACGTTATACGCTCCAAGGAGGAGTCTGTACATTTGATTTTAAGGAAAGAGCTGAATTTCTGCCAAGACATTTACATATTTAGTTTTTTGTGCTGGTGTTTGATATTAATTTTGAAAGCAGTCCATAATTTTCCTTGCTGATTGTTGTGTTTTAACTGCAGCACCATTCTAACGCCTCCCATTGAATTTTTTCCCCTCTGCAATTAACATATGTAAAATCAGGCTTCCAGGGTTTTTTCAAATTTTATGAAGAAAATTGCCTTGAGTATGATTCCCGTGCCGTGGCTTTTTGCAGTGCACTTGTTCATTCTCTTACACAGTTAAACATGTGTTATTAAAATGCAATAGTGGTAACATCATGCAGCTGCGATTACATTATGGAAACATTATCTTCATGGGATGATGGGGCTTCAGGGACACAGCATAGTACAGGTTTCCACAAAAGCATCTTGAAGTTATTTTACCAGCATGATTATGTCTCTCTAGGCATGCCTTGAGGCTTCTGCAATGCTCTTAGACTGGATGCATAATAATAATAAAACCTGAGAAGTGGCTTTTCCTTTAACTTTTAAGCAATTTGACTGCCTTTTTGGAGTTTTTAATAGCTGGAAGGTTTAAACTGCTGTGGCAGTTAATCAATACACATATCTATTCTTATATACCTGTATTTACACACATCAGACAATATCTCTGTGTATGTGGGTGCCTGTGTAAATTCTGTAGGAGTACACCCAATCAGTGATCGGGTATCAACAGATTTCTTTTTCTTTTACTTTTCTCAGCAAAAGAGAGGCATCATAGAACCTTAAAGCTGGCCTTTCCTGTTGGCCTTGCTGGAGATGGAATTTCAAACCTGGGATTTTAACCAGGCTAAAAGAAATAAGAAAAGAATTCAAAACTTTGAAGTTTAAATAGAAGTTTTTTTCTGAATTCTGATGAATTCATGTCCCATTGCCCACCCTAGTACAGGAGTAGTAAAAAGAAGGTAAAACTTTTGCACTCTGTGTGGAAAATTTTTGTTCTCTTTGCAGGAGATCTGAATGCAGCTGATGATGTAGAGCATTCAGCACATGCTAAATGTTCTACAGACGCCGAGTGCCTTATTTCCTAGATAACACCTGGTTTGTTACTTGCTGTAGTACACCTGGATATCCCATACAGATGGGCAGAAAGAAAGACATTTCATTTGGGTAGAAAATTAACAGCAATAATTACAAAATCAATGTACAAACTTGTTTACATTTTAAAAAATTAAATAATTGAAGACAAAATTAATGACACATAATAGCATGAGTCATACAAATTCAGCTGTCTCCAGGCAATTCTATAGAGATGGCTTCAGCATTTCCATTACCAAGGATGTCTCAGTCAGTTCTGGCAGGCAGCTGAGGAGAGAATAGATTATTCTACCACAAAATGAAGTTATTTGAAGTAATGTTAATATTATTGTTTATTTATTAAAAAAAAAATAGTCATCTCTGTGTAGAACAAACTCAAAACTGATCTCAGCTGCCAGGCAAACCAGGGCCACAGGGCAGCTCATGACAGAAGGACTTAGGAGGGAGTCCATGCCTTGTCAGCAGTTTTTGTCTGGGGAATGGGTTTGTTGGGGTTGCTGCTGCTTTTCCTGCTTTACAGCCTTCCCTGAGGATTGAAAACTTGGTTAATGCCTCAGGCTGTGGAAGGGGGAAGGCTCTTTCCCCAGTGTTGCCTCTGCCACTGATTTCCCTTCACATCCATTTCCGCATTGACCAGCTGCTCAATAAGCAGAGCAAAGCAGCCAGGAATGGTGCTGGGAAGGGGATGCCTCTTGTCAGCAAGGGGCCATAGGTAACTTCCAGTTCTGGCTGCTCCTGGCTGCATTTACATTGTATGTATTTCCACACAAACGCACATTTATGCATTTATGCGCATATTTATTTAAGTGTAAAATACACATATAAGTATGTGTGCTGTCCAAAGCTCTTTAACTTGAATTGAGGGGTTTTTGTGTCTCTCTTTGAACTACTGAACTGCCGAAGGGAACACTTGATGGTTGATGGCATTGTGTTAATGTGATGTGGATGGGCTGGAATGCGCTGGGTGCAGGAGAACGCACTGGCTTTCACCATGTGAAAGTTTTACTGGCTTTGCACCATGCAGAGTCCAAGGCCAGTGCCGGAGGCAGGTGTACAGGAGACTGCATTGCTTTTTGTCCGGAGCAGTGTCTGTCACAGGAACAACTCCTTGCTTCTCCTTAGATGAGGAGTTCTCAGGCCTGTGGGGGATTTTTTGCCTGTGGCTTTGTGAGCTGTGATGCTGTGCCCTGCTGCACAGGACAGCAGCACAGCACTGGGGGTTCGCTGAGCTGAGAGGATGGAATTCAGCTGTGCAGCAGTGTTAGTACAGGCAAGGCTTCCTGTTTGTTTTGGTTGCAAAGCTGAGACCTACCTTCTCAACACATAATTATAATATCATTAAGGATGTAAAAGACCTCCAGGATCATCGTGTCCAACCTTTGAATACCACCATGCCCATTAAACCATATCATAAAGTGCCACATCTACTTATCTTTTGAACACCTCCAGGGATGGTGACCCCACTACTGCCCTGAGCAGCCTGTTCCAATTCTTTGCCACTTTTTCAGTGAAGAAATGTCAAGTTTTGCTCTTCTTTTCCATTATTGGGAAGCTAGGCGAAAACGTAATCTAAACCATGCTGTTGCTGTGTCCTTGTGCACATCTTGAATAACCCTGCTCCTTGCAATCTTTGCCACACATTTTGCTGATAACTCAGGCTCACACCACTTCTGTGACTGACCACACAGTGTGCTGTGACATACTGAGCTTCCAGTGATCTTGTACAGGTGCAGATAACTGTATTGGGGGTAAAAATGGCCTTTTCAAATCTCTTTGAACTGGAAGTACCTCCCCTGGCTGCTGTCTGAGATTACCGGCACACCCAATATTGCTGGGGCACGTGGTTATGCCCAGCCAGCCCAGCCTGGTGGGGCTCATGCACCACTTAACCATCAGCCATATGTCCAACAAACTCATGTTTCCCACCATCCCTTGGGTCTGCCCGTGTGTTTTGTCTGAGGTCCAGACGCTCTGCAGCTGCAGCAGCCATCTGGCAGCTGGGGGAATTGGCACACTCTGCACCACCTGAGGATGTGCTCTGATTTTTATTTCTGGATGTAAGAATCTGAGGGACTTGAGGAGTCCTGAAGTGTCTGGGGTTCTTGTTTTTAATTATCCCTTTTATTGTCAGCCAAACAGGTATATATGTTTAAAGCATTTTTTTAGTCTTCTCTAATGAGTCATGCTCTCGGTGAAACATGGTCTGTAATTATGTTCTCCCTTGGTTTTCACAGTGCCTAAGCATTCCTTTTACGTTTGTCTAAAGCTTGTACTGTTTCTTCTGCCTCTTTTTAATTTTTATTTTAAGCCTGTGACTCAGAGAAACAATTTAAAAACCATTAGAGTGTTGTCCTTGATGATGTGCTCATCAGAGAACAGCTCGTAACACTCTCCTAGGACTAGAATTATTGGGCATCTTCAAAGCTCAGCTGACAGAAAACAACCAAGCAAGGGAATTAGCCTGATCTATGGGATAGAAGAAATGCCTTTCTGCATTTGCCAAAACAGAATAAAAAGGACCATTATTGGTGTGAGGGAAGGATCCTCCAGTGGGGCCCTGGCCGCCGGCCTGCATTGTGAGACGTGGATTATCCACCACTGGAGGTCTGCTAAGAGCAGGCTGGAACAACATGTAACTTGGCAGGAGTGGTGCATGCTTTGAGGAGCCTGCCTCAGAGCATCGGGCTGGGCTGGGTGACCTCTCTACAGAGCTGTTTTATCCCTGCTACTCCAATAGAGTTGTCTTTTTTCCTCTCGACAGGCGATACAAATGTAAATGCCTGTGCGTAGCTAAGCAACCTCTCTGTCTAGTTCTGAAGTTTTGCCCCCAAAAGTCATTTTTTCTATCTTTGTCTGTGGGAAAATAGAGAAGTGGAGGTTGGCTCAGACCCCAGGGGAAGGCTGCAGAGATGGAGAGGAGCATGCAGCTCCGGTGGGAGCATGGAGAGGGAAAGCCCATGTGCTGTTCCCATGGCACTGCACTCCAAAGGTCCCTGCACCCCACACTCAGAACCTGGAGAGCAGATGGACAGGCCTGTCAAGGGGATTAGAATGCAGGGGACACGCAGGGAAGACAAAGATACACAGACGAGTTCCAGGAGGCTGCTCCAAAATATTTTTAAATTCCTTTTGAATCTGTCATTTAAAAACTTTAAGAGAGTTGATCCAGTTCTGGAAAATTCATGCCTCTAGGAAAACCTGCTGCAATTCTTTAAATCTATCCCATGCCTTTGTAAGCTTTTGAGTTTGCACAAAAGGTGGAATGTATTTGGTTTTAAGAAATTATAAGTAGAAACTTGTGTTTAAATTTACCCTAATTCAATAGAAGGCCTTTTGGATTCTTAGAATGATGTATCCAGGTAAAGCTGGATGGGGCCTTAATTTGCTTGGGAAATGCAACCATCCTGAAATGGTGGATGTTGTGCTGTTAATGGCAGTGGCTTGTTTTAATACATTCTGACTGACATGAATGAACCCTATTAAGATATGATGCGTCAGAATTTAAGATCCAAGAACTTTCTTTTCCTTTTAAAAATTTTTTCTTTTGTTTTTATCCAAGCAAATGGATTTCATCCAGTCCTTGGCTGGGCAGGGTGGGAATGCAGCAAAATCACTCCTCTCTTCTTCCCTTCTGAGGCAATTTAACACCCAAAAGGTGTTTAAGCAATATTCAGCTACTAACTATCCAACAGGGGTTTTATCCAGAAGTTATTATATTTCTTCATTGTTTGAATCATTCCGAGTACTCTGGAAATGTCACAGCATTCAGTGAAAACCACTGACAGCTCTTCGCATCCTTCCTAGAGTGTTCTATTATTGTTAAAAACGCATGCAGTGTAAAATAATGTAAGGAAAATAGGCAGAAACCCTCTCTTTCTTGATCTGGTCTAAATATAGCAACAAGCCCTTGCTTAGTTTTTAATAGAGACAGCTTTGCTTTACTATCTTGTGCATAGTAATACAGTCTTCTTTTAGTAGTAGAGAAGAGAATATTCTTAAAACTGAAATTATCATCAGTTAGCTGGTTAGTGCCACGATACTTGGCTTGGTTTTACTTGGTTTACAGCTGTGACAAAAGACACAGAATCATAAAGTCACAGAATGGTTTAGGTCGGAAAGGGCCTTAAAGACCAACTAGTTCCAACCCATATCTTCAGTTTTAACCCAAGAGTCACAAAACTGGGCAGTCACTACCATCAAACTTTGATTTTTTACATATTTACATTTAGATATTTTTTGCATGTTTTTTAATAAGGTTTTCCAGGTCTATCTCAGATTCTGTGTATCTCAGCTCCCAGAAGAGGCAAGGGAGCTGAGATATTAACCACTGCTGCCACTCCACACGTGCAGTACCCTCCCCTGTTGTGCACAAGTCTTATCCAGCTGTTTCATACCGTGCGTTCGGAACGTGTTGAAGGGAACGTGCAGGTAGAGGAAGCACAGCTCACTGAAATGAGCCTCAGAGCAGGCTTCCCCACAGCTTAGCCATGATATCTAACAGACATTGCCTGCTCCATTACCTCTTGCCATTGAGTTGTCTTCCTTTGAAGAAACTCTCTTTTATTGCAGGAGGAAGGTCTGAACAAAGTTAACAGGAGTTATGAATAGAGGCGCATGGCAGTGTAGCCCTAATGAAAACACATAACAAGCTGGAGAACTGCTGAAAGCAGGAGGCTGTTGCAAGTGTGGTGCACTATGTACTTTATTTGTGATATTGGCATCAGAAGGTGTTTTTGGACGGTATGAATATTTATCCAGCTATAGCAGAAAACAACTTCGCAGTCGCACTCAAACTGTCTCTCTTTGGTAAGGTATGTCCTCCCTGACAGCAGAAATAATGACCCAGTAAAAAGCTTGACCGAAGGTTTTTTAACTCCCCATTAGTGCTTTCCTGCGGGTTTTCCTTATTTTTCTGTATCTGAAGCTGTTTCTATCTGCTGTTATGTTCATTAACTTCAGCTCCAGAATGAGCAGCTGGAATAAGCCCATATTTCCCTAGAAACTGTTGAAACCTGGAGGAGAGATTGCAAGACCCTGATTCATCTTCCCATAGCTGCTGGTTCATGATAGTGAGGAACCAGTTAGTGACCCAGGGTAAGAGCCTGCTTCAAACAGGCAGCTTCTGCATGCTGTGGTGAGTCTGGATCAGGGAGACGTACACCCATTGCAGCACTGGTAGGAATCTTTGTAGCATTTCCTTTCTGTTGTTTCATGGTTAGAAACTGCAAATTATTTCACAAGCGCACACGTATGGCAATGTGGGTTATCCTACTTGTTTTTATTATAGTTGTTAAGGCCTCAGGTTTCTCAAAATACTATTTGCTTTGACAAGGAAAATGCCTCTGCTGTTCTGCGGGCAGCTTCCTCTGTGCAGCGTGTTTCCACTAGATAAGGTGTTTGAACCACTCAAGCGGAAAATGTAAAGAAAAGCCCTCTAAGAAAAGGGGAGGGCACCCTTGCTGAGTTCCAGCTGGTTGCGTGGATGGTGAGCCCTGGGCAGAGGGAAGCTGTGCCTGCTGGGCAGCGCTTGTCCCCAGGGGAGGTTACGGTGGTAGCTGTGCCTGCTGCTGCGAAGAGCGGTCCGTGGGGCTGCCCGGTCTGTGCAACACGTGGAGGGACAGAGTCACAGGATCATTAAGGCTGGAAAAGCCACCTAAGATCATTGAGTCCAGCTGTTAATCCAGCGCTGCCCTGTTCACCACTAACCCCTGTCTCTAACCCATTCTTACGACGTTCTAAGCTACTCTGTTTCCGTCACCTGTGTCTCGCACAGATGTACTCACCAGGGTCATTCATGCTGAGGAGCTCTTTACCAAACTGGTGGCGGGGGTTCTGCACCACGAGCCCGTTTCTGTACTTTGCCAGGTGGCTGCATTAGGCAGGAGTTGGTCAATCCCTGTGCCTGAAACGGACTGTGTTTCAAAGTCAGAGTAATTAACTAAGCCAGAGGAGATGATCTGCTGAACTGTTCTCCTAGCTAACATCTGAAATGTGTTTAATGAAAGTTCCAGAGTCTAATGGGTCTTGTCTAAAAGCACCTATTTCCAATGACTTATTCCAGTAAGTCCATGCTTATGAGAGTGCTCAGTTAATCTCCATCACAGCACTCATTTGGCTTTTGGGGGTTATATTACATCCACTGTAGATTAATTTCAGGCTGCTGTATTTGTTCTAACCAAGGTTCATAATGAAAGTGAAATCTCATTTATTTTTAGTTATGTTGTAATTAATGACAGCTACATATTAGTTACTTGGAAAAATGCAGATCAAAGGCTTGGTGATAAATTCGGCAGAAGTCTCCCCAAAACAAACTGCCAGCACAATCTGGAGCATGTTCTTGAGATTTCAGTGGTTTAAAGAAGGTGACCTGTATGATTATTATTAAATATTTCTATTTCCATTGTGGGGGTCAAAACCAGCTTCCAGAAAAAAATGGGAAATAAGGAATTAATTCATCAAAGTACATCTTGGTCTGTTCTGTAGCAAAGTTTAGCTGTTAATTTATTCAGATCAAGTCACCTACCTCCAGCTGTCTTAAAACGCATTCAGGAGAAGGGGAATATTCATTCTAGCAAAAATAGTACACTCCAAAATGATAAAATTAAGAGTGGGTACTAATTATTCTCATCTCTGGAACAGAAGAAACTGCAGAAGGCGTTAAAGCAAAGAGGGCAAGGAAGTAAATGTGAATGAGTCATATCACAGTTTTCAAGGAGAAATTTAGTTTAAAAGATAAAACCTAAAGACTTCAGATGAACCTAACCAACCAAGCCACAAAAGAGATAAAATTTAGGGTTGATTAAAAAAACCCACAATGGAAAAGAAGCTTGAAGCATTTCTAGACATTGAAGGGATTAAATTAAAGGAAGCTGATCAGTGTGTGGCCATGGCCATGTCATAAAATGTGAGAAGATGGATAATAATCTAGATAAATGCCACAGCAAATGCAACCACATCCTATTTGAGATCCACATCACAGCCTCACCTGCAGTGCAACTTTCAATTCTGTTTGCAAAAGGATTGTTTAAATAAAAACTACTGAGAAAGGCAGGTAAGAGATAAGCCAGACAAATGGCAGGCAGGGAGTGTATGGGTAAGAGGGAATGTACTTAGAGACCTGAAGAGAAATCATGCACTTCTGTGTACTTTTGTTGCAGGAGCAAGTGTTTTAAATCAATCAAATCTGGTGTATTGAAAAGGCAATACACAGTTTCACTGAGGAGCCACTTGTCTTCAGATGCTGCGTCTTTGCTGGACAAACATTAAGCACCAGAAAAGATGTAGAAAACCACCCCTAAAAATTGCTTGAGCTGCCATAAATGATTGCCATCCTCAGAAATCTACTTCTTAAATCTAGAGCAGGCCCCAGGGAACTGCAAATGTACTAAAGGTTTTCTAGGCACCATATGGTGGTTATGAAAAAAACTATTTTTGAGCAGAAGAATGGCAAAGAGGAGGGCTAAGTCTTGGAAAGCAGCATGTTCATGGTTATGAAACCCAAAGTGGTAGACAGGCTCAAGCCCTCGACACTTCAGCAACAGTCGCTCTATATCTATTTATAAGTCATTTTGCTAGGGGGACATTAATCAAGTGAGAAATAGTCTTGCTCCAGCCTGCGAGTGAAGAAAGTGTCATGACAAAAGAAAAGCAAATAGAGCTATTTTAAGATATTGGAAGAGGCATTAAATGCAGCCATGTGCCCGCAGAAGGTTTAGCCTTGGCTGCTGTCTCTTGTCCTGCGCTGTGAGAGCCATGGCAGCCCAGCCTTGCCCTGGGCAGGCGGCTCTGCAGAGCTCGTGTCAGCCTTTGATAAAACTAAGGCTGATAGTGCACAGCTACCTACAGAAATGCTGGCAAAGCATTTCAGAGGATGTTGATAAAAGCAGGCTGAGTGCCTTTAGGACATCTGCCTTGCATGAGGAGACTTCTGTTGCTGTGATCTCTTACCCCGTGTCAGAGAGACACCATGTGATGGTTTTTAATAAAGCCATTAGAAGTGTCCAAAGGAGGGCTATAAAGATGGTGAAAGGTCTGGAGGGAATCTACAGGGAGCAGCTAAGGGCACCTGGTCTGTTCAGCCTGGAGAGCAGGAGACTGAGGTCAGAGCTCCCCAGGGGCTGCAGCTCCTCCTGAGGGGCAGGGAAATAAGGAATTAATTCATCAAAGTACATCTTGGTCTGTTCTGTGGATCTCTGCTCCCTGTGACAGGGACAGGACCTAGGGAGCGGCTGGAGCTGGGCNGGGGAGGGTTAGGGTGGAGATCAGGGAAAGGCTCTTCCCCAGAGGGTGCTGGGCACTGCCCAGGCTCCCCAGGGAATGGTCCCGGCCCCGAGGCTGCCAGAGCTCCAGGAGCGTTTGGACAGCGCTGCCAGGGATGCCCAGGATGGGGTTGTTGGGGTGTCTGTGCAGGGACAGGGGTTGGACTCCATGGTCCTTCCAACTCAGGACAGTCTATGATTCTGTTTTACTGGTGCTGTCACTGTCCTCCGTGGCACTCCCAGATCCCCTGCTCCCTTTGTTGCTCTTCCAGCTCTGGAAGTCCTCACAGCTGCCGTGTTTGGGAAGGGTGGGGTTCTGTGTATATTTATGTGCCACATTGGGAAAATGCCTCCCCAAGCAATGGCAGCTTCCTTGCTGTGGTACAGCCCCTGATGGCTACTGCACTAATTCTATTATATCCTTGACATAAACAATCTTAGGGATAAGCAGATGTATTTAAATGGGATACACTTGAAAGTGATCTTTTATTGTTTCAGTGTTTCTATTATTTACTAATTAGATCAAATAGATCTGAGCCCAATAGCAGAATTTGGCACTGAATAGTTAATCCTGCTATAAAATCTGCAAGATCACTGGAAGAAGCCGAATTCAGGCGTCAGGGTTCCAGTGCAGAGGATAAAGGTTTCATTTTGCCCCCCTGCGGTTCAGATCAGGGATGTTCGATCTACTGAATACAGATAGAGTTTCAATTACTTATTGAAGTTGGAGTCTATTGGTAAAACTAGAATAACACTTTAGAAAATATAAATGCTTAAAAGAGTGAGCTTGAAAATTCCCTACTGAGGTATTACCTTACTGCCTTATGGAATGCAATTCTGCTCCACAAAATGAAATAGAAAAAGATCCAGCTGTAACAGGATATTGCACAAAGGGGAGAACTGAGAATTTTGCTTTAAAATAATAATAAAAATATTTTATTAACTAGTTTTATTTAAATTTTAGCAAGTATTTTCTGCAAACCTCTGAAAAAGCTGTGTAAGTCCATCTGTACAACAGATATAAACTTGTACAAAAGATTTTGTTATTCAGATTTGTCCAAGCTTGTAATGAAATGCAGTTAAGAATGCTCTGTGCCCTGCTGCCAAAAGTTGCCAAAAAATAATTAGAGTGCCTCTCTGATGCATGACCTGAAAGCCCCATGTTTTAGCTACTTTTCCAGCTTCTAAGATCTTTGGGATTTTTGCACTGCACCCCTGATTACAGCAGTATTTAAGAAGCAATGATATTGTGAAATGACACTGTTTGAAAATGATGTTGATCCCTTATAAAGTGCAAGTAGATTATCAAAAACCCACTCACAACTAGTAGCAGCAGAAGCATTGTTTATCCTGCTCGCTTCAAAAGCTGAGCTATAAAGCCTCCTAAAGAATCAGTTAAAGAAAGTATGGAAGGCCAAAGGAAAATTAGGCATCCTCATTGAAATCCTCAATTGCTTTCCACAGCATTTTCCACCATCCAGAACCATGCCTGGCTTTGACTTCCATGTCCTGTAGAAATGAGGGCTTTTGCCAGTTTAGGCTGTATATTCTAAATTTTACCAAATGTTGTGAACTGGTCTAACCTGTTGTCCAAGAAGTGACTTCCCTGGCAGGAAAGAGTAGGATCAGCATGTTGGAAGACATCTTTAGGTGATGCTGTGCCCAGGTGAAGTGCTGAGCCACCCTCATCTCCTGGCCTGTCACAGGACAGCAAATTCACCCTCTAGAAACTCTCACTCTATTTGCGGTTTATATATATCATACAATCCCAGAATGGTCTGGGTTGGAGGGACCTTAAAGATAATTTTGTTCCATCCCCTGCCATGGCCAGGGACACCTCCCACTGTCCCAGGGTGCTCCCAGCCCCGTCCAGCCTGGCCTTGGGCACTGCCAGGGATCCAGGGGCAGCCACAGCTGCTCTGGGCACCTGTGCCAGGGCCTGCCCAGCCTCACACCCTTTCATTACCAATGTAATGAAAATTGCAGATTTAACTTTCCAGTGTGCACTGAAGCACAGCGGCCCCTCATTCATTCCCAGTGACACGCTCACAGTTCCCTGAACCTGTTGCTCAGGTCCTGAATCGTGAAAGCCACATGCTTCTTTTCCCTGTCTCATTCAAACTTCCCTGTCTGATACAATATGCTTTGCCCAGCTACAAGGTGACATTCAGGTGATGCACGTTCTTCCAGCTGAGGACTGTGTTCGCTGTGTGCCGTCAGCTGGTGCTGCCAGAAACCATTACCCCTTCCTCGCTTTGGTCTCCAGTAGGAGCACGGATTTCTCCTCATCTCTGGTGTTCTGACAGAAGCCCTGAAAGGTTATATATAGTTTTTAGATGAAAATCCTAGAAGCAAACGAATTCTTACAGTTATGGAAATAGCAGAGATTTTGAAGTCTTTGAAAACTGGCTTCCTTTCCAGGAGGGTGATGGAAGAAATCACTGAGTTTGTCTGATGTGCCTGACGCCACTCTGGTGTTTAGGAACAGCAGACACTGTGCACATCATTTGAAATAATCGACGACTCAGCAGCTTGGTCCCCTCTCCCAGGGTGATGGGCTCACGAGCCATTGATCTCTCACCCAATATGCAATTATACATCTCCCTCTTCCACTCTCTCCCTGGGGTTGCACCCGTGATTAGCATGGATTGATCCTGTACCGGCGGGGAGCTGGGTGTGTTTGTGGGGGATGCACAGGGTTTGCTGAGCTCCGCATGGCCTGGGCATCAGCCCCTAGGGGAAGAACACCTCATGGGAAATGGAGGCAGAGGGTCAAAGAGAACAGCTGAGGCTTTTCTTCATTCTGCTGCATTCTCATACAATGCAGCACCATTAAAACGTCCAGTGAAAGGATGCTAAAGCTCACAGAATTTAGCTGACATTCAGAAAAGGAATTTGAGTGTTGAAGAAAACCCTGTCTTTTAAACAGTTCTTGTTTCCAAATTCACATTGTGTGCTAGTTTTCCATGCTAATATTATCTTGGAATTGGGAGGCTATTATTAGAATTCCATGCTCTAATACAGCCATTCCATTATTTTGGTGCTGTGCACTTCATATGACCTTTTTAATATTCTGTTGCTTGACTGCTGCATATTCTTATTCTTTTTGCTGTTTACAGTTTTCCAGCCCCATGGGGAAGGAGTAACTGCACTGACTAATAATGACAATGTGGTCTGGTGGAATGAGCAAAATGGTTCCTCAAATGGCTACAGCCCAGTGTGTTTATGGAGTGCAGGATTTACAGCAGTCTCATCACAGTGGCAGTCCCCTCTATTCCCACTGAAGTTTCTGAGTGTTTTGCCATCATCTCAGTCATTTGCAGAGAGCAGGAACAGCACTAAAGAGCTGTTCCAAAAAAATGTACGAGACCATGTAAAACTGTAAAGAAAATGGGTATTGTGAATACAGGTGGTACTGGGTTTTTCTTCCTCTGGTTCATCACAGGGGTTTTTTTAGAGCAACACAGTTTACAAGCAAAAAGAAATGAAGCCTTAAAAATGTGAAGCTAAGAAAAAACAAGAATGTGCAAAAGAGTCAGGATCAGGAAATTAAGTTTATGTACCGGGACAGCAAAACTGAGATCAGAAGTTGGACTTTCAGCACAATTTTTAATGAGGTAAGAGTAGTACCAAGCAGGAAGGAAAATTGGCAGATACCTTTCGGTCTCTCTAGCCCTCAGGGCTGGGCCCATGGTTGCTGCCCAAGCAGGACTGGTCCCCTCTGGGCAGCTACAATAACTCCATGGTACTGAAAGCTTGGGAGTGCCAGGAGACACCTCGCTCTGCCCTGGAAGGCTGGCTTGAGAGCCGAGAGATCTGCCCTGCTTTCAAAAGTTAATTTTAAGAGAACTAAATGTTAGCAGAATTTTGAAGATATGGTATTGGTAGTGTTGGGTACATGTCTGGAATCCAGAGGATGGATTTCCAGCAGAGAATTAATAACATGTATGATGACAGCTCATTATAGATTTATGAGGTTTGTGTTTATGAAGGATTTCTTCTACACCTGCATGAATGAAACAGAGCAGACACATCCTTCAAGTACCTTAAAGGGGCTTATAAGAAAGATGGAGAGTGACTTTTTACATGGGCTGATAGTGATAGGACAAGGGGGAACATTTCTACACTAAAAGAGGGTAGATTTGGATTAGATATTAGGAAGAAATTCTTCCCTATGAGGGTGGTGAGGCCCAAGCACTGAGGTTCCCAGAGAAGCTGTGGCTGCCCCTGGATCCCTGGCAGTGCCCAAGGCCAGGCTGGACAGGGCTGGGAGCAGCCTGGGATAGTGGAAGCTGTTCCTGCCATGGCAGGGGGTGGCACTGGATGGGCTTTAAGGTCCTGTCCAACCCAAGCATTCTTGGTTCTGTGATACTTGCACACTTAAAGAAGCAGAAGAGGAATATGAGCTTAGGCTATGACAGGATTCCATTTTTTCCGGCTGTTGTACCACTTTGACTTTGGTAAGATGGGAAGGGCAGCTCTCCGGGGCTGCAGTGTTCTTCCTTTGCTTGTTTAGCATTTGGTACAGGATAGAGGCTGTAACACTCACAGTTCTGAAGAATCATGGAGTCATTAAGGTTGGAAAAGACCTCCAAGATCATCAAGTCTTCAGCCAAATCCCACCCTGGTCACTAAACCACACTGCAAAGTGCCATGTCTGCTCTTATTTTGAACAGCCCTGGACTCCACCACGTTCCAGAGCTGTTCCAATGCTTTGCCACTCTTTCAGTGGATTTTTTTTTCCTAATATCCAGCCTGAACCTCCCCTGGTGGAACCTGAGGGCGTTTCCTCTTGTCCTATCACTTTTTTGCTATGGGAGAAGAGATTGAGAGACCCCCTGGCTCCAGCCTCCTGTCAGGGAGCTGTGGAGAGTGAGAAGGGCCAAGCTACTGCCTGAGAAAGGCAGATGTCTATAAATAAAGTGCATCAGATGTAGAACCTGATAAGAAGAGAGGAGAGCGTGCAAAGTGTGCTCTGTGAGCCGAATGAAAACATATGGCTTAAGCTTGGGTTGTATGTGCTGCAATTAACACTGTAAAGGTTATCTGAATATTTTCCTCCCATAGCAAGAACCAAAATTATCCCTTTTATCCCAGAATTAGCAGAAACAAGAAAAATACAGACTCTCCAGGAGTCGGTTTGCAGCCCAGTCCCCTGGGAGAGGAAGGGAGAGGGTGAGACACCCCTGACATTCAGCAGAGGAATCCCAGTTATGCCTCCTCTTTGCCAAGTCCAAATCTGTCTCTTGTGAGAATGCTGCTGGATTGGTAACATTCAGCATCAAGGAATTTGTACTCAGCAAGGCACTGGCTCCCAGAAGGAGATGGCTGGGGGCTGATTTTGGAGTCAAAGGGAAATGAAGAGCTTTTCTCTCCTCCACCAGCCCCCAATGCACAGAGAGGACTTTTCCTCTAAAGCTATTTCTGCTTCACATTTGCCCTAATCGAAGAAAAGGGACTCAAGTCCTTATTGGCCTATGGAAGAAATCTCTGATGCAGGTGCATGAATTCTCAAAGCAGCTGGAGCGGGGTCATGGCTCCCCCTGCAAGGAGCTATGTGTTAGAATTTTTCTGGGCAACTTTGGCTCCTCAGCCTAGAGATCCCATAATGTGCAAACATTAGGTGGCTGCGAATGAGAGCAGGTTAATGTATAGAGTATATTCCCTATAGCTTCAGGACCACCTGTGTAATAGACAAGCCCATAGAAGGTTTCTCCCCGTCCTAAGGCAACTCCAAAGCCTGTCCAGCCCCTGGCAGAGAGCTCAGTGTGCCAGTGATGAACTCCTGGCTTTGTGCTCTCTGTGGCACCTTGCAGGGTCCAGGGCTGGCACAGCTGGTGTGAGGCACCTTCGTTTAATGGGATGGGCCACTACAGAACTGCTGTGAAATGAAGGAATCGAGATGTATTCTGGGACATTTCAGATTAATTTCTCCATGTAAGGAACTGAGTAAATTGAAAGTAATGTTCTTTGAAGCATCTCTAACTCAGTCTTGTAACCTGCTGTTGAGGGATGCATTAAAGCAAATGATGTATCACAAAACCACTGACAGTGTGGTATCTCAGCTGCTTCTGCATATCCTTGTGTTTGCAAAATTTCATTAGTATGTTTTTGCAGTAAATAAGTGAGAAAGGGATCAAAAAAGAGCTCAGATGTTGCTCCTAGGTGCTGCTGTGTAGTGTTCACTAGCAGCCTGCTTCCTTGTAGTTAGGGGTGGAACAGCCTGACTCAGCAAGGAACTGTCCGAAATCCCACTGCCCTCCTATTCCTCTGAGACCAGCAAGTGCTCAGGGCAAGGCTAATACCCTTTGGGATCTGGATTATTTGACCTTGGCACATTGTGTAGTTCTTAATGCCACACATCCTCAAATGTTCCTGATAGCTGTGAAAGCCAGTGAGGGCTGCACTTCCAGCCCAAACTACCGACAGCTCAGCAGAGAGGCACTGGCACAAGAAGAAGAGGAAGCTGTGGCTGTCCCTGGATCCCTCGCAGTGTCCAAGGCCAGGTGGGACAGGGCTTGGAGCACCCTGGGACAGTGGAAGGTGTCCCTGCCCATGGCAGGGGGTGGCACTGGATGGGCTTTAAGGTGCCTTCCCACCCAAACCAGTCTAGGATTCCACGATTCTGTGACATCCACCCTTCAGTTGATGAGGAAGGCACTGTTCCCTCTGAGGTTGTGTAATTTCTCCGTTTGATCCCTAAACATGCCTTTCTGCTGGCATTCCCTGCTCCCAGGGGAAGAGCAGTACACACTACTGTTATTTCTAGTATCTTTTCAGGTTGCCAGGGAGACAGTTGTCTGTTTGCACTTTACAATCCTGGCATCTGGGCCCAGTTCCTCCAAGAAATAGTCAGGGGTGGGATTTTTTTCCTCTCAACCTTCACTGATTCCCCAGCATCCCATCTCCCTACCTTTGCCTTCCCCTGTCGTTTCTCTCAGCACTTGGAGAGCCCTTATCATGAGAGGGGAATCCTGGGACAGAGAGGGCAGTGGTCTGATCAGGATCTGCTCCTGAGAAGAACCTTTTGTCACAGACCTGAGTCTCCACACTCACGCTCCAAAGGAGTTTCCTCAAGACTCAGTGGCCTGGCATAATCCTTTGGATCATGATTCCCTTCCCTTCCCTTCCCTTCCCGCTCCCCCCCTCCCCCCCCCCCCTCCCCCTCCCCCCCCCCCCCTCCCCCCCCCTCCCCTCTCTTCCCCTCCCTTCCCCTCCCTTCCCTTCCCTCCCCTTCCCTTCCCTTCCCTTCCCGCTCCCCCCCTCCCCCCCCCCCCTCCCCCTCCCCCCCCCCCCCTCCCCCCCCCTCCCCTCTCTTCCCCTCCCTTCCCCTCCCTTCCCTTCCCTCCCCTTCCCTTCCCTTCCCTTCCCGCTCCCCCCCTCCCCCCCCCCCCTCCCCCCCCCCTCCTTCCCCTCCCTTCCCTTCCCTTCCCTTCCCTAACTGTATAGAAAATCAGGTTTGATAAGCCTTTTTCCACATTTATTTCTCTTGTGGGATGCAGTTCCTGATGTGGAAGGTGCTCCTGCTCCCTGCTCTTGCTCTGTGGTCATGCCCAATGCTGGAAAATGTGCTGCGGGCGGGTGGGTGCTGGCCCTGGTCCAGGACCATCCCTCAGCTGTCCACAGCTCTCCAAACACAAATAAAAGAGCTGCCTAGTTTGGAGCATGTGCAGTCTAAGTAATGTGATAGCCAGAAATACTCAGGAGGCTGATATTCAGTGAGGAAAAAGGAGATGCTTCCTCAGAGCGCTGAAGAAAAGCAGCAGATACACATCACTAGACAAGGGTGGGTAGATATTTTCATGTGTAAGAGCAAAGTGGGAGACAGTGAGAAGCTGAACCTAGGAAAAGGAGACTGCTGTTCTGTAGTGCTGTGGGTTGTGAAGGCAGGAATGGCAGCAGAGCACAGCGACTGCCTCAGACGGAGCGATGGAGACAACGCTGAAAGCATCACTGCCTCTGGAATACATTCTGGGCTGAGAACACGTTGCTAGGAAACTTTTATATTAAAAGGCATTCATCTCTAAACCCTGGGAACATAGTAATAGCTTCTCCTCTGTGCTAGGGAAGCTCTTTTAATGTCAGTCCTGACGTTACTGAGACAAGTAATATGTGAGAGGGAGAAAAATACCTTGAATTATCTTGGGCAAAGATTAAAATCTAACATTATTTTTACATAGCTTGCAGGGTTTAACTGAGGTTTAGTCATTCTGGTCTGCCTAGCAAGACACTGATGAAACACAGAATCACACAGCCATAGAACCTGCTGAGCTGAAATGGACCCTGAGGGATCACGGAGTCTAGCCCCTGGCCCTGCACAGACACCCCAACAATCCCACCCTGGGCATCCCTGGCAGCGCTGTCCAAACTCTCCTGGAGCTCCGGCAGCCTCGGGGCCAGGACCATTCCCTGGGGAGCCTGGGCAGTGCCCAGCACCCTCTGGGGAAGAGCCTTTCCAGATCTCCAACCCAAACCTGCCCTGGCACAGCTTCATGCCATGACAACCATGGTTTGTTTGATAAGATGTTATATGGAATAAGAATTTAAATGTGTCTGTAAAAAGGTTTCGTTATCCCAACTCAGAAAATAACTGACTGCAAGAGTCAACAGGCATCTGGGGAGGAGAACAGGGAATCCAGTTCCTTCAGATTATCACATTGTCACCCAGGGGTTTTGTGCCTTTCAGTGTTCCCATTTCATTCAAGTTCTATCGACAAGTCTCAGTAGCTCATAGACTCCCCTTTAAAAAGCATCAAATCTCTTGAGGATGTTTTCTAACATGTATCCAACATTTTTGCTGATGGCAGACCTGCTTCCTCAAACAAGAAGCTGTGAGAGAACAGTGAGCTACTTATGGGCTTTTCTGCCCAAATGGGACATCCAAATTTGGTAGTAGTAATTCCTAACCCGTCGTTCCTAACCCTAATATCCATACTGTAAGATGGTACTACCTATTTTTCTCATGTCCTTTACCCTGCACTTTTTTTTACTCTTTCTCTTTTGTTTGGGGCTGTTTTGTTGAGGTTTTTTTCTCTGAGTTTTTCCTTCCTTCCCTCCCTGGCTTGTGGTACTGCCATCCCAACAGTCCCAGACTGATGTGATTACCAGCCAGCACCCTGAGATGCCTTATGGCTGCAGTGATGGCTTCACTCTTCCTGCCACCAGCTCTCCATCATGCCAGTTCAGCCAGGGAATTGCACAGTAGTTGCTGCTTTTATTCTCCCAGGCTGCTCTCTCCCTCTATGCTCTGGGCACACCAAAGCATATCTGGCTTATTTCCCATGTCAATTTCAGAATTTAAAACATGTTATATGACATGTAATGGTCCCCTTAAAAATAAACAAAGGGCAAAAGACCCCCCAACCACTACTGATAAGAGTACTGTGAGCAGTTGTAATGGAGTTTTATTATTACTCTCACTATGGGACATGTCCCAGGGTGTTGGCTCCTTTCCCGTAGTGTGTTCAGCCTCTGTCTTTGCTCTGGGGGAGCACTGCAATCCTGAATGATTCACTGAGAGGGCAGAACACGCTGCTAGGGTTGACATTAAACATGTTGAGTGATTCTAAAAGTAACACCCTCAGAGTTCTGTGCAATGAAGGTTGTTGGAGGTTTTTTCTGGATGAAAATGATGGCCTTTATCACATCAGCTGATAGACCTGGAAAAAGCAGACCCGTTCTTGAACTCAACCCAATTCTAACTTAAGACCTCTGTAATGACACCAGAGTGGAATTGGCAACCTGAACCTGTGGGATGGGGCAGAGCTTCTGAAGGTGTTCCTGCCTTGGGGATCAAGACTATCAGCAGCTGCAGCACCCCACGGTCTTCATGGGTTTCTCTTGCCTGCCATATGCTTCTCCTAGTGTTTCCAAAAAGGAATATGGGTTAATTGAATGTCTGGAAACATTCCAGAGCAGGAGCCGTCATTGTTTTTGGTGCTGGTAACACCATGTGTGTCCTGCCCAATACACTGCTGGCACAGAAATGAGCAGCACCAGATGTTTGTGGACCAGACGTGTATGTCCATAAAGGCACTGATTCTGCCAGTGGTTATGCAGGAGTGTGACACGTGTGTGATTCACCTCATAAAAAAAAGGTCTGCAAAGAGCTTGCAAAATTGTATACCACCATGCTTGCCTTGTTGGCAGATCAGTTTGAATTACTTGGTCTACTTTTATGAAATCTAATGTAGCAGGATTGCAGGAAAAACATTTACTACATGTTTGTCAAAATTACCTGTAACATGCAGGTGTTCTTAAAATGTGGTTTTGAAGTGAGAAGATCACTAAAATATTTGGCAGTAGAGCTAAGTAGACAAATATGTACTCTTATTGACAAGGAACTTGTTATTTCCATTCATACTTATTTATAATATTTATCTAATGACATACGTTTTAGAGGACGTGATGTGTCTACAGCTCAAAATACAGACACACATGGAGTTGGACTTTATGATCCTTATGGCTCCCTTGCAGCTCGGGATAGTCCATGATTCCATGGTAACCAGTGGGATGGACGAGTATACCTGTACTGCAGGATCGCAAGTCGAATAGTACCTGGATAGTAATTATATTGCAGGGAGTCTTTCCCTCAGTGCTCTACTCACCTGCCACGTATGAGTTAGAGAACATAGGTAGCTGCACACTGGATTACGGCAGCATAAAGGGAGATTAGCTCCTCTGAAACCATTCTAATACTCCGACGTTGTGGCAACACCTTCTCTCTTATGCCACTTGGTGGAGCTTAGAGATTTTGGCTCACATACATCGTTTTGTAAACTTATTCTTCAATTACACAACCAGTTGTCACTGTGTCTTGAAAATGGGCCAAATCCCTGCCCAGAAAGCAAACCCAAAAGTGTACCATAAATTCTAATGAGCAAGATGCTGGTGCACAGCTGCTAATGACTTTGGTAATCATCTCCTCTCAAAAGCAATAAAACATATATTGTGTTACTTTCAAAGAAAAAGTTTAAGTATGGGCTTAGGACCTTTGAATTTATGATATGTAGGGTAAGAGACGGGTAGAATTATGTCATGTTTGGTTTATTTTTCAGATTTAAAATAATATTTTAATTTCCCTTGCAGATTTTTGGGATGTGTCTGGGTGCGAGACCTCACATTGGTTTGAATGCATGTTTTTACTCAACAACCACAGGGACAGTGAGCAGATCCACAATTAAACAGGGAAATTATTATATCACATGCTGATCCTGCCTTCATTTAAATCAATGGCCAGTCAGTGCAATTAAACCAGAACTGGGACCTTGGCTCAGACATAGCACTTAGGCCTAGAGCTTACCTGGAAATCCAGGACAATTTCACTCTGTTGTCATCTAAACTATCTGTTGTTAAGTATAAATTAGTTGCTCTACAAATCTTCTGGAGTTTTAGTTTTGTATGTTTGTCCAACACTTTACTTATTCTAAATTGCCAGACAAATGCTACTGTCCAATGAATGATATCTGATGTTTAGAAAATACTGAATTTTAACCCTGAACCTGAACCTTGGTGTTTGGTACCCAAAGTGAGATACGTTGCTTTTATTTTTGGAGGTATGTTGTAACTAAGAGGTCTCAAAGGCTCTTCCTAAACCCTTTCTCATGCAGGATGCCTACTGTCTCAGCAGAGTCCAGAGATCAAGGGATCATGTGCAGCCTTTTGCTGTTGTCAGGGAACAGAAGGAAAAAGAACAAAGGATTCAGTCCTGGAATCTATTGTCTGTGGTCTGAGGTGTCTTCAATGGATTTTCTGGCTTCCTCTTGGGAACTGGAAACGGTAATTGCAGCTTCTTTACACCGTGGTATTTCTCAATTTCTTTTTTGTTGTGTTGGACTGACAGATGAGAAGGAAATTTTTGACATAGCAATGTGCTATACATATTCATCAAGTACTGAAAACTGGTAATATATCAACGTCCTTCTGAAGCATTATTTTACAAGGCGTAAGAGTAAGAGCAAAATTCTATTAGGAGCTATAAAGGCAACTCAGAGCTGGCTGTGACTCTGCAATACATGTGCACCAGTGGCTGGTGTCCAGTGTCTCTCCACTAATTCTTATTACAAGAAAAAAAGCCGCACATGTAATTCTGCCCAAAAGGATGATGCCACTTAAATTGAGTTAGCCTGGAGAAAATGCGGCTCATGGGGGGGCCGTTTCACTCTCAGCAACTCCCTGACAGGAGGATGTAGCCAGGTGGGGGTTTCTTTTCTGCCAAGTAACAAGTGACAGGACAAGAGGAAACAGCCTCAAGTTGCCCTGGGGGAGGTTTAGATTGGGTAATAGGGAAAATTTCTTCACTGAAAGAGTTGTCCAGCTCTGGCACAGGCTGCCCCGGGCAATGGTAGAGTCACCATGCCTGAAGGGATTTAACAGATGTGTAGGTGTGGCACTTGAGTCACTTGAGTGATTAAGGTTAATGGTTGGACTTGATGACCTTAGAGGGCTTTCCCAGCCTTACTGATTCTATGACTTTTTCAGATGTTTGCAGGGGATCCAGCAGAGAGAAGAGCAAGATTATACTGAGCAACTGCCTACGACTGCATGAGATGAGACAAGGCCACCTCTCCTGTGTCGCCCACACTCCGTGTCCAAGCACTGAGTCCATGGATGGACCTCTTTGTCCCCATTGTACTGCCTGCTTTGTACTGCCCTGGCATTCCAGCAGAGCAGTCAGCACTGAAAGGCCTGGTCATGTATCCCAGGTGTCATGTATCTCAGTCACCTTGGGACTGCAAAAAGTTCCTTGTCCTTGTTGTGACCCCTAAACAGGCCAGGAGCTCTGCATGTCCATGTGGTGACTCCCCTCAGGAAGCCAATGGTGTTTGCTGCTTACTTGAAAGCACTTAAAAATGAAGTGTCAGTGCTCTACACAGGAGGCTTCTCATGAGGAGGGTGGAGGATGAAGGCTGTTTGGAGCACAGGCATTGGCTCCACAGGTCTTTCGTTGCCATCTGTGTGTGACACAGTTTCTGTATTACTTACTTAAGTGGTTAACGTTTGTAAGCATTGTTTTAACTTCAGGTTAATGCCATAGTAGAGGTACTTGTGAGTTTTGACTGTTCCTCTCAGTGGTGTGCTCAGAGTCACCGGAACCAGTCAGGCAAATGGGCGCGACCCTCACAGCACAGCGCCAGTTCGGACTCGTTGGTGACATGAGCCCTGTCACTAAATGCACATTGCATGGAGGGAGGGTTTTGTGCTGAGGTTTTGTGCTTTCACCACTTCTTCAGTTCATAGAAAAGCCAGGATCAAAGACCTCAGTATAACAGCAGCGTTGCATGGAGACAAGATCAGCAGATGTTCTTATTAAAGTTAGAAGAACTTATGCCCCATCTTTTATGTTAGGAAGAATGATGGCACTGTCATTATGTCTTAGATCTGCCTATTTTGCAACACAATGTGGTAGATGGGCTCTTTGATAAAATACAGCTTCATGCTAAAAATAAAAAGCAAAGGCTATTCACTTGCTCGACTTAAGCATTAACATTTTGGAAAGTCCTAACCGTGCTATTAAGTGTCACATTCAGCTCCTCAATTTTTTTTCTATTTTGCTCTGTTCCTTGTTTTGATCTAATTCTTACATTGCTCTTTCCATCTATTTTGTTTTCATTATAAAGGTACCTGGGGGATCATAGCAGGAAATGGCACAAGAAGTGAAAGAGGTTTTCAAAAAAACCAATCTACTCTTTGAACTCTTGTGATCCCTGTGGCCACGAAGGAGCATTGGGAAGTTAATTGGGTCATTCATTTGGGTTTATGGCAGGCTGAAAGCCATTGTTTTCTGGCAAAGAAAAGCAGATAAATAATTAAATACAAACTTTGGAATTATGCAGTAATTTTAAAACAACTACTCATCATTGGTCAGATTTGGGGTGGGAAGGGTGAACAGGCTGCCCGTCTGAAAAATAAACCTCACCTTCATGAAGTGGCATGGAGAGATGATGCTCGATGTAAATCATAGAATTGTAAAATAACTGTATTTTTGCTGACTAAGCTGCCCTTCAGGAAGGCCTGAACACAATTCCCTGGGCACAGCTGGCTCCTGGGCTGGGGAGCAGCAATCACACCTCATAAATCCATATAGCAATGAAGATACTGCCCATTAACTTCTGTGCAGCACCATTAAGCTTGTTTATTTAAGGAGCCTGAGAGGTAATGTGGTGGCATATTGTTATGCCTATTAAAATCTGTAGGAATTAAAAACATGGAACATTTTTCACTCTAAGCTTGTCATGTATGTTAGAATGATGTGTCGTACCAGTGTCACACTGCAGGGCAAACCAAGATCAGTGGAGCCCAGCCCCTCCTGAGGAGGGTGACAAACACCTTCCCACCCCTCGCTGCCTGGCTCCCTGACCTGCAAGGTGAGTTTGCCAACAGCATCCATCATTTTGACATACAGAGATGCTTTTTTACGCCTTTGTGATTAGTTTGTATCAACTTAATGACTTAGAATCGTAGAATCAGAGTCATTAAGGTTGGAAAAGACCTTTAACATCAAGTCCAACCATTAACTTGAGATCAGCTGATACTTAGGAAGAAGTTCTTTACTATGCAGGTGGCAAGGCCCTGGCACAGGGTGCCCAGAGCAGCTGTGGCTGCCCCTGGATCTCTGGCAGTGTCTAAGGCCAGGCTGGACGGGGATTGGCACAACCTGGGATGGTGGAAGGTGTCCCTGCCATGGCAGGGGTGGGATGAATGACCTTGAATCCTTCTAGGATTCTAGGATTCTATGGTACTTGAACCACCATATCTATATTGTCTCTATAAACAAGTAGTTAGAACAGAACACAGATGACCTAACAGAGAATATATTGTGAAACTGGGTTTTTAAATGATCATGATTGTTCTATCAAAGAAAGCACAATTACCACATAACACTACATTAGGGCCCATAGCACATGTGCAGGTGTAAGAGCAAACCATGTGTGCAAATGCAAGTAGCCCTCAATAGGTGTTTGACCTGATTTCAATCGGGTTATAAATTATATTAAAAAAACAAGTTAATAGAAAGCTGGAGACCAGTATAGAGGTTTCCACAGTCCCCTGCAGTCCCCTGAATAAAAAATTTCTCAGTATCTGAGAACCTGAAAGTCAAGCTGGTCGAACTGGACTGAACTTCCTCACTCAAAACTAACAAACATGGAAAGAGAAAAATGGCTGTTACTAAGAGAAAATGGTTATTTTTCTCCCTTTTAAAACTACCACTAGCTATTAACCGGGACAAGCTGTCCTGCTCTGTGTCGGTGAGTGACTGAGTGTTCCTGCCAGAAGTGAGGGGAGTCAAAGACAGACCTGTGTTAATCTGCTTGTCAAGTGGAAATGCCCATCTGTGCTCTGGGGCGACGTGTGTCTCACTCAGCACCATGCATAGAGAGAGAACTTCACCCAGGGGATGAGCATCTTGGCTTGCATTCCTGCAAGGAGCAGTTCTCCAAGTCAAAGGCTTGATTAAGGTCACTGTCTGAGGTAGCACCTTCACTGCCTGTTAGTGGAAACGTGCTGTAATTTCCAATGCCATCTGCATACCAGTCAGCTCTCAGGGGTGAAGCTGCTTCCAGCTTGCACTGACGATGGTTGATGATCTAACAATCAGGAAAACTGCAACTGTTCATCTTTTTCCATGCCCTTTGGTAATAAAGCACATTGATGTAGTAGGCTGTGTTGGTAATACAACATCCTTGTGTCTGTGTGTCTGCTGGCTTGCACGGGCCGAACCAGGACAGCAGGAGACTCAATAGCATGCTTCTGTTCTGGGTAACCTGAGGAAAGTAGAGGCAACCCCGTAAAATAGCTTATCACACGACGGAGAAGGTTGAGAGGGGACCACAGTGGGTCATCTGGTGCAACCACTCCTGCTCAAGCAGAGTCATTCTAGAGTACCTGGCACAGGATCATGTCCACAGACAGTTCTGGAGTATCCCCAGAACGGAAGACTGCACACTCTCTCTGTGCAGCCTGTTCCATGTGAGGTCACCGCACAGGACAGACGTTCTCCCTTCTGGAAACGTAGCTTGGAGGTGACTGTTCCCATTGGCTGAGGGCTTTAGATAGATGGCAGAAACAAAGAGCCAGTCAGTGTGTACTCTGGGTTTCATTCCAGTCCACCCCATGTGCTTGCTGAGCATTCCTCACCAAGCAGGCATGAGTTTGGGACAGGGGGCTGGCTTGGGACTGCTTGAGCACAGGACATGGGAGAACCGAGCACTGGATCTCTCCCCAGCTGTGCGTCCCTTGTGGTCATTGGCACTTGGGAAGCATCCCTCTGCTGGGATGAGCCACTGTTCCCTGCCAGTGCTGGATCAGACCACGGGCCAGTCCCAGAGCTGCCCACGCTCTGCCATGCCACTCTGCAGGTGTGGCACTACCTGAAGCGTGGCACCACTCTGCGGAGTGGCCCCTGATCCCGCAGAGCCCCGTGCTGTCACACCACTGCCCAGCTCACTCAGCTGGGGATGTGGAGCAAGCAGAGGGCAGATTGGACAAGGTCAAACAGCAGAAGTGGGAAGAAGCTTTTTCTTTCCATTTTAGTCATATTAAAGATCATCCATGTAAAAGACTCAGACCTTGATAGCGGATCAGGATTAAGTTTGTGACACGCAAATTACTGCTAGGTTTTCAGTAGACAGATGGACACAGGAAGAGCCCTGGGCACACCTGACACCAGACAGCACAAAGACTCAGCTGTGAGAACAGGTCCTGTTTCATCTGTGGAGCCCTGGGAATGGGTCAGGGGACACCCGTGCAGCTTGGCAGTGCTCGTGTGTCCTCCTGAGGCCAGGATGGGATGCTCCGTACACCTGAGCGTGTGCAGATTCCTACTTTCCTCTGACAAGGCCCGGCAGACAGGGAAATCCAGTATCTTTTGGTTTCTTCCCCATATTTTTCTTGATTGTGGATTTTGGGGTTGGTGTTTGGTCAGCTCTAGAATATTCCCCATTTTCTCCTGTCCACCTGCAGAGTGAAATGCTGCCAGCTACATTTAGCCTTCTCATTAGCCTGAATCGTATCCTTTTTCTACATGGGGGTGGGAATTTCCGTTGCTGGGAAGAAAGTTCTAGGTCAATTCATGTAATAAGTAGGAGAAGGTGTCAGAGCTCTTCACCTTCCCTGCTTTTCTCCTGGTAACTGCAGACTGCTCTCTGTGAACCAAATCTCCATCTGCAGAGAGGTGCAGAGCCCAGCATACAGGGCTAATGTCCAGGAATTCGGGTTTCTATAGATCACACAAATCTGTGTTTATGCCACAATTGCAAGTGCTAGAAATATCACTGATATTTGAACACTTCAAAAAGCAAACCACTGAAAGATCAAATGCATCCATGAGGCTGAATTATTAGTGAAGTGTGATTTGTAAAGATAAAACACCAGCAATTTTATTGACAATAACTACCTGGTTTCTTATTTTTAAAGGGTTTTTAAAAAACCATTCTTAACTAAAAACTAATTAATTAAAAGAAGAACTAATTATGGTTGCCTGACAGTCAGCTTCCTTTCCCTCAGAAATCTCAGGGAATAATTACTTGGTAAACCTTCTCTTTTTATTTTTCTTTATTTACTTAAATTTTAATTACAAAAACATATGGTATGTTTGTATGAACCTAATACTTGAAAAAGCAGCTTGGCAGTAGTGGCGACCAGAGTCCTTTTGTGAATTTACAGAGCAGAAATGTCACAGCTGTCACAGGGCACAGCCTTTGGCAAAGGCAGTGTCCTGCGTCTCTGACCTCACCTAAGGGTGAATTACAAAACAGTTTGGGTTGGAAGGAATCTTAAAGCTCATCTCACTCCTGCTCCCTGCCCTGGTAGGGACACCTTCCACTATCCCAGGTTGCTCCAAGCCCCGTCCAACCTGGCCTTCGACACTTTCAGGGATCCAGGGGCAGCCACAGCTCCTGGCCACTCTGTGCCAGGGCCTCACCACGTCATAGCCAAGAATTTCTTCCTAATCCTGCCCTCTCTCAGTGGGAAGCCATTCCCCCGTGCCCTGGCACTCTAGACTGTTGCCCAATCTCCTGGAGCCCTTTAGGCACTGGAAGGGGCTCTGAGGTCTCCCTGGAGCCTTCTTTTCTCCAGGTGAACATCCCCAGCTCTCTCAGCCTGGCTCCAGAGCAGAGGTGCTCCTGCCCTCCAATTATTTTTGGCCTCCTCTGGACTCTCTCCAACAGGTAGACATTCTTGTGCTGAGCCCCCCAGAACTGGAGGCAGTGCTCCAGGTGGGTTCTTTGAAGCACAGATGGGTGTCGAGATCAGAGTTTCCCTCTATCTAGTCTAATTCCAAGGGTTGGTCACAGTGAATGATGGGGTCAATACTCATAGAGTGATTGTTGAACTGCCTGGAATAAAGAAAAAAATCCCCCAAAAACCTGCAGGTCGTGAGGCTTGTCATGCGTTCTGCCCTGCCCTGCTGTAGCATGGGTGGGCTATGTGGTGTTTGCAGTGGCCACACGTGAGTCAGTCCCTGGTCATGTTTTGCATTTGAGGAATGCTGAAAGATGCTGTGTGCAAAGAGTATCCAGTTCCCTTCAAGTCACCTTCCCTTTGCTTGCAGCCGTGATAATCGGCTGCTTGGCACAGCCACCTCCTGGATCGGATGGAGCTGAGGCCCGCGCCCCGCACCCACCCCACACCTGCGCGGGAGCGGAACGCTCGGGGAGGTGCTCTGGGGAAGATGTCTGGGGGTGATGCACTCGAGGGACGCTCTGGGAGGGATGCTGCGGAGGGAAGGCTCGCGGGGGGACGGCCTCGGGGGCTGCTCTGGAGGGTATACACTCGGGGGCTGCCCGTCGGGAGGATGCCCTCGGAGGACGCTCTCGGCGGGATGCTCTCGGGCCCGCGCGGGCACCTGCCGAGAGGGCGGACGCTGCCGGGCGCGGAGCGACCCGGCAGCGGCGGGGCGCGGGACCCTCCCATTGTCTGCGGCGGGGCCGGGCGGGGCGGGGGAACCGGGGGCCGAGGACAAGGGGCGGCCGCCCACCCTCCGCAGCCTCATTGGCGGCCGCCTTGCGCCGGTGCCTTAAATGGGCGCTGCCCAGGAGCGCTCCCATTGACAAAAAGCGGCGGCGGGCGGGGGCTGCTGCAGGGTGCCCGCGGGCAGGGGCG
>VWPU01011320.1:0-33909 GCA_013398955.1 Callaeas wilsoni
GGTGGCGGCCCGGGCCGAGAGCTCGGGGATCGCGGGTTCGAGCCCCGGCGCCGGCGGAGCGCCCAGCCGCCCGGGGCTGGCCCCTGCGGGGCTCTGCCAGGCCGGGTGCGGGCTGTGTCCGCCACAGCCTCCCGCCCTGAGGCCACGGGCGGAGCTGGGGACGCGGCTGGGAGGGCAGCGGGGAGCCATGGGGTCCGCGGGAGGTGAGGGCAGGGCCCGGGCCGTGCGCCTGAGGTGCTGTGTTTGCTCGGCCGGCCCTCACAGCTGAAGCAATGCCCAGGTTTTCCCCGGCTGGAAGGGCCTGCGTTAAGCTGGAGGTTGGCTTCGTGTGGAATAAAAAGGGTGTGTGGGAGCCCCTCGCTGGCTTCCCTGGTCTGCCTTGCTGAGGCACTGCTAAACTAAAGCTGCTCTTTGAGGAAGAGGCTGAATGGCATAGAATAAAATCATTAGATATGTTGGGGAACTCTGCTTTTCAGTCGTGTGTGTGTGTAAAGCTTCTACATAAAGCCGACTTAAAAATTCCCTTCAAAAAGGAAATGAAGGAGGAAAAAGAAGATCCAAGGTTTCTCCCGTTGTGTTTTAAAATCCCATTTCCTGCAATGATTTTTGTGCCTTTATAGCACAAAGCTTGTAGCCAGACACAAGGAGCCGAGCTCTGCTCGTGTCACACGCCTTGTGCAACTGCTGCAGTGACAATGAGCACGTAAAACTTGCAGCCTCTATTCTCTGTTTCACAGGGATTCACTGAAAGCCCAAAAGCTCCTGATAATGATTCACACCTCCAAGTTTTACTGAACAACTCAAAGCTCAACAGCATGGCCAAACAAATAAACTGGAAGGTTTAGGGCAGATCTGTTTTTGAGGGGACAAATTATGCAGGCTGTTGCAGTCTCCACTAGCAACAAGGGGAAATACTATAGCTGCAGGCTTTTTTTGGCCACAAAAGGCACAATATGTGCAAGAGAGAATGAAGAAATGTGGCATAGAAATAAAAGGGTGGATGGGAGGTAAGGGGAGAAAAACTAGAATGAAATTCCCTGAGTCAGTAAAGCAGAAAATAATTGTTACTTTGGGGATCTACACTGAAAAAGTCTGCAGTGATTAGACTGACAAACTTCATAAATTGCGACTTGTGGGTGTCATGCGGTCTAAACAATTCTGTTAAAGGGCTTTGCACCACTGAGTGGAGGCTATGGAGGGTGGAAGGATTTAAGGATTTTTTTTCTTTCTTTCCAGAACTGCTCACAGTGTTTAGGCGCTGATGTGTCAGAGAACCCAGTTTCAGAACGGTAAGAGTTGTCTTTTAGAAATGCTGAAAATCAACATCAGGTTGATTATCAGGTGATAGATATACGGACAGAGCCTAAAGCAATCATCCCAAACACAGAAATGAACCTGGACGGAGTAGGTCTCTACTCTCCTTGGGTTTGGGTAGCTATTTATCACAGCAGAGTTGGAATTGCATTTGGTAGTGTTGTACAGACATGTAGGGGATGTGAGCACATGGAAAGGAAAGGTGTGGAGAGCAAAAACCCTGTAACACACATAACATTTTACAGAACCATTGTTCACCAAACCTGGATCCAGGTTTTCAGGTGAGACACGGGTGCACCTTCTGAAAGACCCCCAGTTTTTGGCTGTCCAGTCATAAGCACTTTACAGAGGATTTTAGTTTTGACTCAAATGTCCAGGATCTTCTATGTGTTCTTTGACACAGAAGTGGTTTAGCAGCCTGCCAGTGCCCAGTCATTAGCCCTGCAGTGGAGCTAATGCAACAGAGCAAGATTAGAAAGCAAACCCATTGTGGTATTTTTTTCCCATAACCTAGATGATTTCCATGATTCATTTTGGGATGCAGCTTCCACAGCTGTTCTATATGCACAGCTTTGGAGGTGACGAACTGCAGCAGCCAGGGCAAAGAACAGAGAGAGGGATTTCGTAACCAGCCTTGCCTCTGAGGGAAATGGGATGTGTCACAAGGACGGTTCTATACAGCCTGATGCACAGCTCTGCAAAGCCTGTTCCTGGCTGCGGATCTGAAGGATTTTGTCATCCCTGCCACTGCCACCGCCACCTATGGCCCCACGCTGTGCTGCCACAGCTGTTTGTAACTGTGCACTGGGGATCGAACCAATGCTGGCATTAAAAGCAGCACCGTTTTTAGTAACACTTTTTTTTTTTCTGAGATGAGTTTGGTTTTCTAGTTTACTGTGTGGCCTTATGAACTGTTGTGCTGACACAGCTGTTGAAAATGTACCTTTTTTGGTGGCAAGACAGAATATGGGAATTCCTACTGGTTTTGCTGGATTGCCACCAAAAATGAGGGGCTGTAAGTGAAACCACCCCCAGCCTCCTTTCAGGTTGCCCTGAAAGCAGGGCCGGTTGCTGAACTCTCCACAATTAAGAAGAGAAGCTATTTCTGAGCCTCAGGGAATGTCTGATACCTGTAGTTAGTGCTCTGCTTCGCTCTGTTGTTCTCCTTTTGCCTGGAGAACAGAACATTTTCTTGACATGTTTGGAAAGTAAGTCAGACCACTGCAGCTATTCAGCTGTGAGTTGTATTTGATGTATGTCCAAAACTGTATTTTTCAAGTGAGTTCCAGTGAGTGCAGTAATAGCAGAAATCCTTCAATGGGCTTTTTGTTTAGTGAAATAAAATGAACAGTTGTGTATCACTGTGTGGAGTGTTTGGTATGCAGCCAATAATAATTTAGTAGTTAGTAAGAATTCTGCTAAAACATACATACTTATCTTGCTTTCTTTTCTTGAGTTCCTGCTTTCTGCCATGCAAGAAATCATTCCAACGGTCTTAACGGCCATTCCATCACTTGCAAGTGAAATCTGGAATGCTGTAAAACCTCATTTACCCTTTCCTCAGTCTGTCTTTGTATATCCTTGCTATATTCCCTAGACCACCTTAGATAATGTCTTTTTTTGCTTGGATTTAAGGCCGTAAAGAGCTATGAAGCAATAATGTAAGTACTTGTGTGATGAAGACTTTTCATGTGGTTTTTCCTCAGGCCTTTTCCCCTCATCCAACCTGTATGTACATGATTAATGATCTCTCTTTGATCAAGCTTCTACATGCATTGCCACTGCAAGTTCTGCTTCGTAAAGTTGTGTTCAGGCATCTGGATTGCACATGGTGATTTCTTCAGGTGTTTTATCTAGTGTCTTCCTTTGCATTAATGACAAACTGAAATAAAATAGTAGAGAAAACATTGCATTGGATCTTAAAATATCATCCATGGAGATCTTACAGCTCCTACAAAGTTTGTGGAAGTTGCAGCTGCTCAACATCGCTCAGGGTCAGACATTTGGTTTCCTGTTCTGCACATTAATGCTTTTATTCTATCTAAAGCAGGTGCCATATTCTTTTTTTGCAAAACTATTTCTCTTTCCTGGATAAGGAATTCAGATAAGAGTATTAAATTAATTAAAATAGTTATCTGTCACCATGACATACTACTGGTGTGTAAAACAAGCTGGTCTTCCCAGCTAAAAGAAGCTTTGAATAGAACACTATGCTTTATCATGCTAAGTTGTGGATTAGATGGGAAACAATGGGACAAACTGATCTCGGTTATGCTGCTCTAAATCCAGAGTCATTCCATTTATTTCATTGGAATTTTTTTTTTTTTTTTAATCTCTAACAGTATAATTAAGAGCAGACTTTGGTGCCGGGATGATAATCCTGTTCTTGGACTGGGAGCAACATAAAGTCAGCGCAGTAATTCAGGTCTGAGAGAGTGCTAATGAGGAGTTAGTTACAAGGCAATTATTACTGCCAGGAATGCTTAACGCTAAAAGGAGATATAGTTGCTTCTTTCAAAATAGCTTCAACCTAGCCCTTAGTAAAGTTAAGGAGAATCCCAGGCATTGTGATTATACATTCCATTCTTGTGTGTGTATGGTCTAAACCAGCCTGAGATTTGTACTGATGCAGACTTTAATCACACGGGGCTATTTTTCCTTTGAAAGGGCATTTATATGCATAGGGATGCAGATAAATCTTGAATACACTGAGAACCGAGGTCTTGACATCTCACTGGCTTCTGAGTCTCAGTGCCCATGAGAACCGAGCCTGCAGTGAGAAGCAGTTTGTGCTCCTGGATGGGTTATAACACGCCAGACTGAGCCACAGGTTTCACTCCACAGCTCCCGAAGGAGCACAAAGCACGCGGCTCCTTTCTCGGCGTTTTGTGTTTTACACAGCTTGGCTGAAGGTTTTGCCAGGTTGAGCCATCCACAGTTAATTACATCAATGCCAATTTTCTGTTCTTTTGCACACAAGCATCTTACAGAGTGATTCAGGCTCATACTGTCCTAACAGGATAATTAAAAATCGGTGACACTTTGTTGTTAAAAGATAGTTCATGACAGTTGAAGCTGTATGTGGGCAGCAGGATCCCAGGGCCCTGTCCTGGTGCCTGTCACGGCCGAGTCACAGCTTCAGGGCAGGGTGAGACCTGGATGCCTGTTACTATCCTCTTTCCTTTTCCCCAGTGCCCCTGCTCTTGTGAAAGGAGCACACTCCAACCATGTCCCTGATCAGGGCACACCGTGATCTACACTTGCCAGACATTTGAGCAATGACCTTGCCCAAGGCAGCATCGTTTCCTAGTTTGCTTTAACCATCAGAAAAGACAATGTCATTTAATATGGTCTAATCTTGCTTTGTTAGGGAGTATATGTATGTGGATGGCAATAGCCATTACTCTGGCAAGAGAGTCATCCCTTCCTATGGCCATGTTCTGTTCTTAATAGAAACTGACCTTTCATTTTTGGATGTTGTTCTGACAGTGTTCTTGTTAAGCTGCTCAGTTCTGATAACTGGAAAGATTCGTCCCTTCCTGTTAAGTGGTCACTTCAGTTCCTTCAGCATAACAAGGTATTCCAATTAATGTGCTGTCATGCAGGAGACATAGGTTACAGAGCAGCCTCTCTACTGTCACCACGCTGGCTGTTGAGATTTGAGAATGAAATAGCAGTCCTCATGATGGCCTTCAGGGAAAAGAGGAGCACATGTGGTAGCCAGCTCATGAACCGGCATGTGAAGCACTCTGGGAGCAGACAGACACTCTTAGCATTAACTGCTCATGGATTTTGTATCATCATTACGTGAAGTTTCTGAGCCTGCTTAAGATGGGCTTAGATCATCTGCTGGCACACGCTGCAAGCACATTGATTTCTTACATTAATCTTTAAGCAGCAAAGCTTTTTATTTGATAGGCATGACTTAAGGCTGGTTTACCTGTGCTGTTCATGCTGCCGTGGCTGACGTAATTGAGGAGTACAAAGCACCAGAACAGGCAAGAGAGATTAGATGCTTACAGTGATACCTTCCCAAGTCCTCTGGAGCTGCGTAACTGCAGCTGGGGTGGAAGGGCTTTCCGAAGTTTTAACTTAAGTTCACTTCTAATTCTAAATTACATGTCTGAGCCTGGATCACATGGAAATTGCCTCCTCCTCAGAGCCTACATAAAGGGAGACAGAGCAGTTTCTAGCCTGCTGTAATGCTAAAAGCTTGAACTTTCCTGGCAGGTGACCCCTGCTGACTTCTTGCTCAGGTGAGAGTAATAACAGGCTTCCCCTTCCCCCTGCACTATTGTGAGAGCAGCGACCTGCAGCTGGTGGGAAACAGTAACGTTCACTGTTTGCAAAGAAAATTCAAGCCTGTCCCTGAATCGGTACAGCCTCATTTGAGTGGACTCTTGATTTAGCTGTGTCAGTACAAGAGCTGGTAGTCCCAGCTACTTGTCATTGCCTTTTCCCAGGAATTAATGCCCTCTCAGGATATGTTTGCAGAAATGCATGTGTAAGTACCCCTCAACCCACTTCAGTCAAACTGGGCTAGCAAAAACCTCCTACTTAATCCATTTAAGTCTGGCCCAGGTTGACCGAAGTAGCTGAGGGGGTGTCCACACGAGCCTACTCTGCAGGCACATCTCAAGAGGTGGTAATTTCCACAAGAAGTAGGACGGGCTGAGCGGGGGGAGTGGATGTGAATCAGCAGCTTCTCCCATCCCCTGGACTGCAGGCAGGGGAGGACTCCAGCACGCGGGCCTGCCGAGAAGCTCGGCTGGCACAGCTTGGGAAGCTGCTGTGGAGCAGCTCTTTCCCCATGTACCCCTTCCCACAGTTACAACAGGAGAAGGACTTTGTGCCGGGCGGCTGCGGCCAAGAATGCACAGCAGAGTAAAGACCCTGCAAGCTCCTCAAGCTCCCCTGTTCGAGTCTTTGTCCTTGGTCAAGCGTTGGTGAGGGCAGAAGACCAAATTATGCTCAAATTAGCGTCAAAGTGGATGCTCGACATTTGTGTTGCCAGTTCCCGGAACAACTGCAAGCACATGCATTCCTTGGATGTCTGCAGTATGGCAGCTTCCTCTAAGAGGTGTCTGATCCAGAGCTTGTGTAGTACTGGGCTCAGCGACCCACATAAAGCATACACAAGAGCTGGAATTAGTGCTGGGAAGGGCTCCCTTACTTTAACATAGTGCTGCTGTTAAGACCCTTGTCATGGAGGTTGCAAGTATTTTACCTGGCCCTTTAGCTGGCTTGGGTCTGCAGAGGAATTTTAACCTCAGATCTCTAAGGTTAGTGTTTTCATAAGATTTGGATTAGATTAAAAATACAAAAGGAGATCCAGGTGGTTTTTAGGAGTGGAGGCAGGGAGAATATCTGCATAAATTCCACGCCATGGCTGTGACTTTATGTTGAAGGGATAACTACTAACAAGATTTGAAATGTGCCCTAACCGTTGCATTCGTGCTGAGGTGTTTTTTTTCCTCTCCATTAGTAACTTTTACTGATCTCATTTTTTTAATGAGTAGTAAGTAAGTCAAAGGTTGAAGTGATCTTCCTCCTTCAGGAATTACTGACAAAGTTCCCCTTTCTTTTAGATGAGGCAAAAATTTAGAGGTTGCACAGATACCAGAAATGCTTATGCAAGGGGTATGAATGAGGAGGAAATACTCCCTGCTCTCACTGTTTTAGGGCCTGGAGAAAGATGACGAGCCTTCAGGCGATTCCCAGCCTGCTACTGATCCTCCTGCTTTGTCTCCCTGCCTCTTACCCACTCCTGGCTGGGAGGGACAGGAACTAGGAATGGTAGCTGCATGCCTTCTGATGAATCTCTGGCCAGATCTCTGTATAAAAGATTCAGCCAATCTGTGTCCCCTTTATGCAGCACAAAGAGATGAGGCAGGGCAGTGCGGCTGCTCATACATATTTCAAACCTTTTCTTTTTTTTCCTTAGGGTTGTTTTCACTTTTAGTTTAAAACAGGGTAAAATTGGCTGCCCTAAAGCTAGCTCCTCTTCTGTACAGTTTATTCTCGTTGATTTAAAAACAAGAATCATGAGAAAGGTTTGCCAGAGTAGCATTTGCTATGCAACATTTACATGCAGCTGCTTTGAACTAAATTCCCAGCAGAAGTGAAAGGATTTTGAGGCTTCCAGATCTTAGCAGACTACTGGTTTTTTGCAGACAGAAATCTGTATCATATGTACTTCTCCAGAGATCCCTCCCAGCCAGCTAGGACTGTACTATCCTTCTCCTACCCCACTGAGACATATTCCCAGCTTTTGGGAGGGGTTCCTTCTGGACCTAGAAAGTTAATTAGTTTCGCTCGCAAATGTCTGCCACTGAAGTGACTGATTACTTTTTAGAGAGATGGAAAACTCTTGTCTCTAGAGTTGAAAATAGCAAAAGCCTGCATGTTTGGATATATTTTGATGCTTATTTCTCTTCTGTGGGGCAACACTCTTCTCCATATGTGGGGAAAATTTTCCAACTGTTCTATTTCAGTTCTGGAGTTGTAGGTTGAATGATAAATCTAGTCTTATGTAACAAGAATATGATCAGGCGTATTTGAAGGCCATTTGCAAATCAAATGCTGGTAATTTCAGGTAAGATTGTCTTGCCCTGCTTGCCTGCAGCCTGGCCAGTTTCACAGAAGCTGAGGATCTGTTGACTCTGATCGTTTTTTAGGCAATGGAACCATGATCTATTCCAGGGCCAGGCGGTAAACTAGTGGTTTGCTGTTTGGACATTAACTCATTTAAGGGAATGCAGGTTGCCTTAAGGTGAGGTGAGGATGTCTCCTGTGTCCACTCAGGACCCTCCTCACTCCTTGGTGACGATGACAGCTTCAGCGATCGGACGCTTTTCTCCTTAGGAGCAAGATCAGTTTGATGCCCTGTAAATCTTATTAGGTATTCTGTTCATTCTTCAGAGAAGTATCATGAGGGTTAATTATTTCTCTGCTCTGACTCAGACAGTGATTTTGTGCCAGAGGATTCTGGCAGTAAGTATAATCCTAGTGATACCCTCAGTGAGGAAACCATTGTTAGCGATGTTGATGAGGAAGCGCTAATGGAAGCTGAACCAGAGCCTGATATAGAAACTGAGAGACCTAAGGCAAACAAAGGAAAGAGGTTGGAAACCTGGCTGTTTTCAGCCTTCCGCAGCAGATCTCACGAAAAATAACTCTTTGTCTTCTTCCCCCTTGCACCTCCCCATCCAAACTCAGCCTGCAGAATGGCTCTCCTGGGGCTGAGCTGTGCTAGAGGGAGGGAGGAGCTGTGCCGCTCAAGTCCTGGTGCCGACTGGCATTCCCTAGGGAAGATGTGCAGCAAGGAGCAGGTTTCAAACAGAGTGTCTCCTCTGCAAAACTGGGTTGCCAGATGGGGGCTGAGGCCCTCGCTCTGCCCAGGCTCCAACAAGGCATTGCTCCGGAGCCAGTTGGCACCGTGAATTATAAACACATTGGCCACGTTACTCTATTTAGGACCAGTGCTCTGGAGTTAGACAAATGCATGAGCAAGACATATTTTCCGCACTGCTTTTCTTTCTCTCAGTATTTTATAAACTCATGATAAAGATTGGGGATATTTACCTGCTTGTAACTGTGGTGAGGAGGGCAGAAGGGCTCCCAGCACCAGCACACAGACCTAAGCACAATTTAGTCCTTTAAGAGTTTCCCTTGTCCCAAAGAGATTATTTTCCTCTCCTGGTCTCGTGTGGTTTCCAAGGCCCAGTTTAAACACATACAGTGACATAGGATAGATAGCTATTTTCCATACATGGCCTTGTATGGTTGTTCAGCAGGAAGCATTCATTGCTTTTAGACAGTATTGAAAGGGGTTCTGTTCTGTTCTCCAAAAGAGAAGCAGGCAGGATTATCTCGGGTCACATCTTTCTTCTGTTAGTCAAACGGTGAAACCAGACATCTGAGTTGTTTCAGTCTGTGACCTTACCCTGTGCTGCTTACAGCTTTCAGTTGTCCCTAGTTTATATGCAGGATTCTTCAGTCCCCCTGGCAATCTGCATTGTTTCTCGAGCTTTTTTCCTGGTATCTTGGGCCCTTGGGAGATCACAGCCTTGCCTCGGTTTCTATGTGGCTGCTTAGCTAGCCACTCTAATAATTCACTGCCTTAGTCTGGATCCCTCTGCTGAACAGGCTTAAAGGTATTCATGGTCTTCTCCGATGCTTCTTGATTCTATTCAACCTATGCAGTGTTCTTTCAACTTGCATTCTTCCTGGATGCCTCCAGAAGCAGTACAGCAGGCTCCAACATTTCCTGACACTGTGGCCCCTTATAGCAACCAGCAGCTTACACATTTGTCATTCAGCTCACAATCTGCTTCACTGTTTCTGGCACCTTACGGTTGCTCTCTCATTCCCTAACATGCTATAGCCTTCTTCAGGCTCAGCAGCTGCTCCAAGAAGGTTCCTAAGGCTGGGGAGCTTTTTGCTGAAAGCATTTTCCAGATTCTCCCTTATGCTCTCTAGCAATGAATTTTTTTTTTTCTATTTTGTGATATGATGTGTTTTTCCTTGGCATATTTCTAATTGCTTCTTCATTTACCTTTATTGGTCCCTGATGTCCAGCATCATGTGTTATTCCCCATAAAATAGGGACACTCTGACTTTGTTGTTTCAAATATTCTTATAGCTCTACCCAGCAGTCTTAGCCCTTTTAGATGTGATTGCATTCAGTAACATTCCCTCGTGTTAGCTGACTGCTTTTTGTGTCCCCAGCAATTCTCAACCTTCTCTGGTTTTCCTCATCATCCTGAGGCTTGCATCTCACACCACTGTAAGGCCTTCTCAGGCAACTCTGCCACGATGATGTGTCCTCTGGTTTTCTGTATCACCCTGGGATGTTTCTTGACATACGTCTCTTATTCAGCTTCCCTTATGTCCCACAGCACTACACAGGCTTTTCCTACATCCTCAGCAACTTTCATGGTACTCTGATGTCCCTTGGCTGTTATCTGGCTCTCTTTGATCTTTCCCAGCTGAACCGCAGCACTCTCTTAATTTCCCTCTGTATATCTTCTATGAACTTCACAGGCACCACTGGCTTGCTAATGGTCACTTCCATGTTCTTTTTTAAGTTTGACTCAAAACAGTTTCACTTATCTACAAACACTTGCAATTGTGCAGCCAAAAAGGACTTTCTGGTAAAGCAGTAGTTCAAGCATTCATTTTGTTTCTCTGACAACATTTTCTTAAGGAAAATACATAGCTGTCCTAATGAATTTTGGGAACAGGAGATTGGCACTGCGTTTGCAGAAATGTATAAGAGCAGTCTGAGGCTCTTTTACTAAATGACTAAAATAAGGTGAGGATTATACCATGGTGAGCTTGCCCTGGGTGTAAAGACCCTGCAGCGAATAAGACGGGCAGCACTTTTGAAAATTTGATCCATAACTTCCATAAAGAGAAGCAGTGCCTTTGCTTCTCTTTGATAAAATCCATATCACTGTTCAATGCAAATTCACCTGGCAATATTAGCAATGTACTTGAAATATTTGGGTTCTGTGGAAGATTAAACTGTTGCTGTTCTTACATTAGACATCTTTACTCATAATGACTAATAACAAAATCCTGAGTGGGACATGAGGAAGCAATTTTTACTTGCCCGCTTGCAGGTCGCAAAACCCGCTTGATGTTTAAAGTTTTCAAACAGAAAAAAGAAACAGATGCTAAAGATTATGAAGCTGTAGAATTTGCTTTTTTCTTCTATCACCTCTTGAAAATAAACAAGCATGAAATAATACAGGTTACAGTGCTCATTAGCTATTTATGTTGCACCATCATCAATCATCTGGTATCATGTAAGCCAACAGCATCCATTCTACACGGATACCATTACAGAGTGAATATTTCTCCTTCATAAAAATTTCAGTGCTCAGGTATGTTTGTATACTTTCACTCTTTCCTTGTCCCTAGTGCTTTGATTACAGTTAGAATCCTAAAATATGTTTGTTCCTGTTGTCTTGTGCAAGCATGTCCTGCACTCAGTCCTGGTTTCCACTTACAAAAATTAGAGAAAATCCCATGTGATATAGATCATACAGTAGTGCCTTAGAGTTTTATTTAGTTCCTTAGTCAACCATGCTTTTAGTTATCCCCAGCAATAGATGCCACGTTTAACAGTGCAAGGGCTACATGCTTATGTGCTTACTTTATTTCCTTTACTGCCCAAGTTCTAAAGCAGTCAACAGCACTTTAAATATGGATTTATGACTGCTCGTGTACCCCTGAACTGCAGAGGAGAGAGGATAAAAATGTTACTGAGTACAGTGGGGTCAATTTCTTTTTGCATGAAAGGGCTGTTTAGCAGAGGGGGAGGAAGGTGAACCTGGTGCCAGCTATTTTTGCACTGGCCAAGTCCTGTCATCAAAACTGCACAGGGGCTGTGCTAACTTAATTCTGCAGCAGGGTCAAGTTAAACTTCCAGATGTACGCTTCTACAGACCCCTGCTCCTTCCCTTCCCCTCTGTTCACTTCTGGGCCAAGAGCAGGAACCGTCTCAGCTGGCTGGACATCATCACATGAAGGCTGTGATGGCTGTGACTGCTCTGGAGAACCTAATTCAGCAAGTGATCCAAGTTCAGTCATGGCCTCACTGGGCATAAATGGGGTTTTTTAATCATGAAAGCTGGCTGGACTTGGCAGCTTATAAAACTTGTAGATTTGGGGGGAAAGAGAAACAGAAAAATATGAAATATAATCTATATTACTTTTGCATCAGACAGATGTTTCCTTTATTGTTTTTCCTTAGTAGGAATTTCCTACTGTGAAGGATTTCCCTGTGGGTGCAGAATGGGCATGAAGGCTCCTGTGGAAGTAATTTGGTCCAACCTCCATTCCAAGTGAGGCCAAGTAGATAAGGCTGTTCTCTGATCATCCTTCCCTGAGAGATGGCCCCATGGTGAAAGTAAAACCTTCAAGTTTAGATTAGCAAAGCATTTCTTAAGGTTCTTGTGAGGGCAGATTGACCTCTCCTGAATCATTTGTCTTCCCAAGATTTTTCTGAGTGCAGCATTTCTGCTCAGTCTAGGGAACATCTTAAACGTCTGCTGATAGCAACAGCTCAAATTCCTCCAAGGTGAGGGAGTGAGAATTGATCAGAGTTTACTTGTTTGATGTGTGAAGATCCTTTTCTTGCCTTGGAAGAACTACACTGCAGTGAGCAATTACATGAGCTTGCATAAGTACTTGCAGCCAGTTGTCATGCCCATATCCTGCAGGAAATGAGCAGTGTCTAGTGAGCAGATCAATTACTATTCTATATCTTGTTTTTTACTATATAACTCTTTTTCTTTCTGAAATTTGCCGAACTTTATGGTTCATGTTTCTTAGTTAAGAAGGAAAATATTTTTTCTCTTTTACATGTTTTAGACTCCTGATGATTCTATTTGAATCCTTTTCGTTGGAAAGGTTACCCTGAACTGTCTTTGGCCTAGCACTGGATAAATATAAGAAAGAGAGAACTGCTGGATTGAACAGAGGCATTGCAAAATTAAGTTTTCTACCACTTTTGCTTTGTAATTTGCCTCCTGGTTGATGCAGCAGCATTACCTCTAGCAGTACTTGTTCTCTCTTTAGCCTGTGTATTGATATTTCTCCCAATAAGTGAGGAATCTATTTTTGTGAGCATCTTGTGACAACCGGCTCAAGTGACATAAGCCACTGAACAGCTATTGAACAAATCCAGGCTAGATTCAGAATAGGAAATTAGAGGGTGAAGTCTCCACATTCAAATAGCAACAACAGATTCATCTGGACCAAATTTTTGTCCTTCAGCTTCTACTTGGTGTGACAACTGCCCACTTAAAATAGCGTCGAAATGAAAAAGAAAGGAAGCTGTGTCAGTACTTTCAGTCCCGCTGCGGAAGGTGTTGGTTCACCCCTAATGCATAATGCACAGCCTCTCCAAAATACACATCCCATCAGTTCCCAGGATCTGCAGCGTTATAAAGCAGCTTGGAAAAGAAAAGGAAGAATAACTTCTCCAAAGGCAGCTAGAGAGAGAAGTCTGAGAGAGCCCTGGATGTAATTACCTGAGCTGGAGTCCAGCCAGAAGAATGCTGAGCTCAGGAACAGTAAAGTCCTGACTCTGCACAAGGGATCCAGACAAATTTAAAAGAAACTGCAATAACAGAAGTGGGATTTGAGCATCTGGGAAGACGTTTGAGAGAGTGAATGAATACAAACTAAGGCCTCCAGGGAGTCTGATAGGAAACGAAAGGAGCAAAATGAAGAACAGGATATAATATATGTGGCACTGTCTTACACTCGGGGCTACCTGATAAAACTGTTTCTTCTGCTTAATCTAAGAGTTCTCTGAGTTCATTTACTTCCCTACACAAGCCAGACTACGTGAACATGGATGGAAATGAGACACTGTTGTGTTCTTAAGTAGTGATGAATAAGAACTGAGTCAGACCTGACAAATATGTTAAATTTTTAAGCAAGTACCAGGTTAATTAGCCTCCATTAATAGAAAGTTGGTGCAGGAAGAAGGATTTCTCTCTGTTGGGCTGCTCCCCAGCTGAGGAGACCTGGTCTCTGGCCAGAAGTATTTTACCTTTAATCCTCAATTTCTTAAAGGGTAGTTATTCTAACACTTGGCCACTGTTTCTTGACAGGACTAGTACCATACAAACATTTCAATTTTACTTCACATTTTCCTCTTTTACAAATTTTCCTCTTCTACAAAGTCTTCACACCTCCAGAATCAGCAAAACAATATACCTCACAGAAGGATGATAAGGGTCTGCTATTAACTACCTTTCATTTTAAGATCCTATTCTTGGGGTGATTGTTTTTGTATTTATTGGGAGCTCAAAGCATACCCAGGCAGCTACCATTGCTCAGACCATGCCCAAAGCTTTTTGGTCCTTCCAAACTGTTTTCATTCAGGCACTCTAAATGGTTTATAAGTTTCATTAAAGAGACATAGTTTAAAAAGGAATGCAAAATGCAAAAGTGGAGAGCTGATGGATGTGAGCAGGGAAGGTGGTCCAGAAGGCAATGGTAAAAAAAGGAAAAAGAATAAAAATAAAAAAGGAAGGGCTGGAAGGAAGGTGGAACATGAGGAAATCCAAGTGGGGTAGTGTCTGGAATCTGAAACTGTGCATTCTTCCCACTGGCAGGTTTTTTATTACTTTCCCTAAGCTGTTCCTTTTTTCACATTTCTTTTTCCCCCCAGCTCATTTGTTTTATGCCAAGAGGCTTATTTGTCTTTCCTGTCTTATTTGTAGTGCATCTGGATTTAGGCACCCTGATAAATCAGTTCCTCTGAAGACTGTGATCTAAAAATGAACGTCAAGTTGGATTTTGAGCTAATTTAAACTGATCTACATCTGATGAAGTGAAGTTTAGCCATGCAAAATTCCACTGCTTGAGCAAATGCATAAACAATGAACATTATTCCCCTTCAGTGTGTCAGAAAAAGATACTGTCTGCTCTTTCCAAAAAGATTATTTTAAATTTGAGACACGTACCTATAAATGTCTGTATTTTGCAGTTTTGGAAACCTAAGCATGGAAATGTATTATGTTAAGACATTCCACACGCTTCAAGAGATTGTCTTCTACTGAGCACATTATTTTTGAGAAGAGCTAAACCTTTCATTAGTTTTAGCTGCCTGAATGTATTGGCTTAATTGTGTGCTTTATTTGCTCTATAATATCATGTGTGCTTACTGTGCTTCAGCAGACAAACATAAGCTGGGGTCAGAGTGCAAGCTCAGACAACAGTCTGCAATTTTCAACACCCTGCAGGATTTGGGATTTCATCAGTAATTTTTGGTTTTATTTTATTATTAAACACAGAATAAGAGCACCATGGAACTGATTCATCTTAGTCACTGTACTTATATGACTGGCTTGGAACTGAAAAAATATATTTTAGTGTTTTAGTGACAGCTTTGCTTCTGATCTTAGGGAAAGCACTGATGGGAATTAGTTAGCTGCTGTGACTTTAAAAAAAAGGCACATAATTAGAATTCAAATTTTAATCTTGCTTCCTTTGAAAGCAAAACAAAATCAGTAACAATCTAAAATCATGTCCCTTGCTACTTTTCACTTTAGTCAGAGGAAGCCTGATTCCCACTAATGCCAAGAACATTGCTCCATGTTGAGACATGAGCTCTGGTGAATTTTGCTGCAGCAGCTACAGAAGTGGCTGCGTTGGCTGGAGGTTATTGCCACCCAGGCAACCTCGAGTGTAAAGAGTGTGTCACACCTCATTTTCCTCATGGAAAGCCTGGTCGTCCACTTACATTCACCTCAGCTGAATTTTTGACAGGGCTTTTGACTGGGTTTGCACTGATGTCTCTGCAGGGGTGGAAGCAGAGGCTTCCTGCTGCATCAGGTGGAAACCTCCTTCAGAAGGACAGGCTGGCTGCGAGTGGCAGCTCTTGACTGTACCCCAGCAATGCTCATCCGGCAGAGCCAGCTCGTGGTGTACGGCAGCTGTGTGTCAACAGCAATTAGGCAAAACAAAGATTAGGGACTTCGGTGGCAAAATAAATAAAAATACACATGCATGGAAATAAGAGAAAGGCAAAACACTTGAAGGTTGCTTGAAGAATACACACGGAGAGTAAAATGACATCTTCCTTTTCTAGCAGATATTTTTGTTGTCATATGCACGAGGCCCAGGTGCCACCACAACAGTGGTGCTTAGGCCTTTGGTTATCTTTGAAGGTATAAAAATTACACTTGGAATGAAAGTGCAAGAACACTGTGGCCTCCACTGGATTTACCACCTGCCATTAGAGAAAAGAGCTACCAGCAACTTTAAACATTTGGAGTGGCATACAGGCATGCCAGCCCTAACTAAATGTTCTTATTCTGTAGACCTACTGGAGACATGTTTGGACATCTAATTTCTTAATTAATTATTCACCTAGGTCCTGACCAGAAGCAAAACACATTTGTCCAGCAAACTGCAATCGCTCTGGGAACTGCTGAGCTCCTGCCTTTTTGGTGTGTTGTTGAAAATCAAATTATATAGCTTTAGCAACACAACTGTAATTAGGGTCAGTAGAAAACTGTGGGTAGGATAATATTGTGGATTCTGCAATTTTTTGTCGTGTTGCTCCACAATATTCCAGAACCCAGTAGTTTTATTGCTCCACAGTGCATTAACACTGTCAGGGAAACATCCTCTGCTTCCTGATGTGGAACTGGCCCTTCTGTGAGCCTGTTGCCAAGGCTGGCCTCAATTTACAGTAATTCACAACTGTGCTCCTCCTGGAGTTGATGGCAAAGCTCTTGTTAAGTCCTGTAAGAGCTGGACAGGTCTAGGCAGGGAAAATAGGGATGGATAAGGAAGATGATAGAGCAGAGATGAGGAGAAATAAAGCAGGCTATGGCGTTTCACTATAATCTCCCCAGTTATCACTGGCTGTCATACTGACACCACCAGGAGGCTTTCTCATAGATTAAAATGACGTTATAACTAAAAGTTAATCAGTTCTTATTTTCCTGTTCTCCATCACACTAAGAAAATCTCTGCTCTAGGCTACTGCTTCTTCTGCCTCTGGGCACTTAAGCTCCTCCTTTTTCTCCTTGGATTTTCTTTTCCTAACCCCTCATCCTTCCTGCACATCTTTATTCCAGCTGTTTCCAGATCTTGCCTCTTGGGGGGCTCCATTCTCTCCCCTTGCACCGTTCCAATCCCCGAAATAATCAGCTGTGGGCAGGCTAACAACTGCCTGTGATGTGTCATTGCTGGCCCTTTCAGCCAGGAGAATACACCTCTTGAGATCATCCTTTCAGGATGTCAGCAAATTCAGGCAAACGTTACAAGACTGATATCATAATTGGAAGGCTGCCTAGGATCAGTTTTTATAGAAAAAAAGAATGAAAAAAAAAAAAAGATGTTTTAACTCTCGTGACTATAGTGGTGGTTTGAAGACGGAATACAGGTTCAAATAATTATTAAGATAATGCAAGATCCAGGCTCAAGCTTCATTCCTTGTGACAGGAGAGGGAAATAAAAATGAAGAAGGGGGGAAAAAAAGAGCTAATTGTGGAAAAGAAGCACAGAAACAGAAGAGGTGGAAAGGAAAAGAGCGATGAAGAAATATAGAATGCTTTCATTTTTTGTGGAATAAGTGTGAAAAAAAAAAAAAGAAATAAAAGCCCAAGAAGCAAAGAAAAAATTATGTGTGTGTGTGTGTATGTGTCAGCGAGATAAGCTGGGGGTTGGTTGAATTCTATTTGAGCACTGCAGTGAAAAGTTCCAGCTATGGAATTACAGTCCAGATTCTTTAGATTGTGAAGTTGTCCATGAAGAGACAGGACTTCTGACTTAGGGACTACCACTGCCCAAACACTTCCTAAGAACAAAAGGCTGGAGTGATCATGGCGCACCAGAGGACTCGGAGGAACCTCTGCACAAGGTGTAAGAAATAGACTGGATAAAAATGGAAGTGCTCAGAGCAGATGAGCAATGGTTGAGCTCCAATTGTTGTATTCTTGTACTTCCTGCTTTCTGAAGGCAGTGACATTACAAGTTCCCTTCAGACTACATTATGTGTGTGTGTGTGTATGTGTGTATATATACACAAACAAATGCATATCAAATAATTTCTCAGCTTTTTAAGGAAAGAAAGTTAATTTCCTTTCACGTTACTACATTCAGTTCCCTTTGTTTTCATTGGAAGGAATGCCAGATCCACAGATTGAAGCAGGGGTTCACGGACAGCTCTCACCATGCAGAAGCGTATGATCCCTGTGCAGGCTGCAAGGAGAAAAGGCATCCATTTTTTTAGTAGCTCTCAGTAGGAAAAATAGAAAAATCCTGCAAGTCAGAAATTTTGGGCTCTAGTCCAGATTCTGGGGGGAACCCATCTAGGCACAGTGTCAGCTCTTAACACAACTCAGAAGTGTTCAACTCCTAGGTACTCTAGCTCTTCCTTCTTACTCCTAGGTACTCTAGCTCTTCCTTCTTATGCTCCCAGCTTCTCCCCCTTTTAGCCTTACATCTCCTTGTCTCCATCCCTGTTTCTCAGTCTCCTTTCAGCTTCAAGTTTTATTCCCCACCATTGCCATATTCCAGCTGCCAGGAGCTCCTTCTCCTAGTCCTCATCTGAGGCTCCATGGTACACCACATACTCCCTGATATCTTGCCACAGGGCTGCTCCCCCTGCTCTCCCACCCTGCCTTCTGTTGTAGCACACAAATTTAATCCAAGCCTGCCCATTCTTTACTGAATGACTGAAAAGCAATTGTCAGAGGTTTGGTCAAACTGAGAGGCTTGTGAAAGGAACAGCAAAAAGTGCCTCCTTGATATCAGCATTTGTGATCCCTCCTTCCTTCAGAGTAAGGGTCGCCTAGGACTACTACAGGAAAGGATGTGAATGTTTTTAAGACAAAACAGTATCCTTCTTTTTTTCTTGGGTTACTTGGGCTAGAATTATCCCAAAGTATTGAGATGAGGTGGATACCCAGCAGTGTAACTTTCAGCTGTCATCATTAGTACTTGCTAATGTTGGAATACTGTAATTCAGTAAGAAAACAGTGAATTAAATGGAGAGTGTAAAAACCTCAGCTACAGGAAGCCTTACTTTATTCTCCATAATGTCACAACCTCCTTTACAAAATAGCTACATCTGCTTTGAAGATTGCAACCCAAGACCTCAGTACACACTAAACACATTTACAGGCTCTCAGACTTCCTAGGATGGAGAAGTTATCACCATGAAGGCAGAAATGGAGACACACAGGCATCACAGGGTGGTTTCAGAGTGCCACAGGGGACAGGAGGGAGAAACAGATCCCACATTACCCTCAATTCCTGTTGTGTTCTAAATATCATCATTCTGTCCCCAAGGTGTCAATGGATTCAAGGGATTCAGAGTGACTGAGGCATAGTGAGTGCCTCCAGGTGTGCCAGGAAAGGCAGGCATCAGCACGGCTGTCTTGTGCTGTATGCCAGAGAGACACAAGCAGTTCTTTTCCCAAAGAAGTTCATTATCTAGGAAGCTGTTTGCTGTTGTGTCAGTTATGCCAACAGTTAATTCACAACAGGGCCCAACCTACTCAAAAATCCTTATGACTTGCAGGATCACGGCTTGAGAAATGATGTTAAAAATTAAAGCACGGAAGTTTTTTGCTGACTGCATCTCACCAGCTTATTTCTCATTTAGCACATGACCACGGCTGTCACTGATTTACGTATGAAACATGAGAGGGTTTTTTCCTCACATCCTGATGTCCCAAGGCTATGCATGTGTACATAAACCATATGTAAAAGAGAGGAGCTCTGTTTTCCAAGTGTGAAAAGGAAATTGTTCTACGGTGAGAGATATGTCATCGGCATCCCTTTCCCTTTGTTCCCAAACATGGTAAAGGGCAATAAAGCTGTTTGTGGACTATAACGTGACGTCAAGCAAGAACGCACAGTTCCCATTTTTTTATGCCTGTATCTATATAACAATGTCAGTGTGGGCATCCAAAGAATGAATGGTTATGAAATACTGAGCAGCAGCTATGTATAAAAGGTAAATGACACACAGCAAAGGAATCTCCCTTCAAATCGCATAGCACATGAAACCATTTTGGTCTGTGACAGCTACACCACTAGATTTTTTCCATGTTTATCCAAAGTAGCTTAGTAAGCATAACATGCATGCCATTCACTAAGTCTGTGCACCAAAATACAGAGTATGATGACCCCAAGCAATGTCTCCAGTGCTTGTAAGCTTGTCAGAAAGGGGGACTGGCTGCTGCTACCTCTGTAAAGCATCTGTTTCAATTAATTTTTGTGAGAGAAGTGACAAAAATAGCTCTTATTCTACTACAGCTATTCAACTGTTATTTCGGTGGAATTACACCTGTGTAAATTTCTCAGAGGTAGGAGTCGTGCACATGTTCTGTGAGCTAATGAGACTTCAGAAAAGGTTGTCAAGAATGGCACAAGAGATACCTATTATTTTTGATTCCGAACGAACCCATTTATCTTTTCTCTTTGCTAAAAAAGGGCAATTTCAGGGTTTTTCTGGTGACTGAAAGAAAAAAGTAATGCTAGATGCAGGCTTCCTTCTGTCCCATATGTCTTAAGTGTACAAAGCTTTTTTTAGAGAATAGCTTTCTTTCAGGGCAAACCAGTTCTTACTAAAAATAATTCTTATGAGATCAGATAAAATGAGAGGAATGTTGTTGGCAGATCCTGATGCCTTATTTACGAAAAAAAGAAAAGAAAAAAAAAAAAGGGCTAAATCAGCCCAATCCAAGCCTGTAATACAAGGAGAGAGCTGAAGAACCTTCCCTGCTCCCCAGGGCTGTGGTTGACAGCTCGAGAGCTATTTTGGTGGCTGTGGTCAGAGGATGCAAAGTGCCGGGACAGTCGTCTCCACCAGTCTGCCTTAATGCCCCACGGAGCCTCGCAGGGCCCCATGCTGGGGCTTTGGAAAGGCACAAGGACAAGCTCCATGCCCAGCTGGGGGCCTGCAAACGCACAAAGCGCAACAGCATCCCTTAGGTTGGTCGCGCCTTCCCAGATCCGCATCTGTTTAATGGTAAACATTCAGGTCTAGCCGGGACAGAGCTCCAAGTACAGCAAGGGCTGGCTACGTGGTGATTCTCCCTCCAGCAGCTCTTGAGATCACACCCAGTGTGAAAGTAAAACTTAGATGGCTTTTTGGTGTTAATGTGCTCTTGGCTTTGAACTTCACTGTTCTGTCTCCTCCTCCTTCATACCAATGTCTTCTCTGAAGCCTTTAGTACTGAACGATGCCAGACTCCTGCTAATTTCTGGTGTTGTGTATAATTTCCCATCTTTTTAGCCCATTTTTGAGGTAGACAGCAAGCCCCTGAGGCAGGGACGTGCGTCATCTATTAAAAAAAAAAAGCTCAGTAATTATTTATGATTCGTTTGTTGCAGCATTTGTGTACATTATTTAATAACAGATATGGACCACAAGTGTTGACCACACAAAGAGATCCATGTGTGTCAGGCAGACTGAAAGTGATCTTGCAGATTTCACGTGTTGTCAAATACCTGCACCAGCTGACAAATTTACTGCACATCTAAATTCAAATCGAGCCAAAGCAAACCAGTCGCCTTTTCATTGCGTTAATATTTGTTCACAAAAAGCATTGTGAATTGGTTATCCACAGTTACTTGAACTGCATCAAACGAGCTGACATGGAATTGTTTGGCCTGGTTTTACATCTAGCTATCTTTACTCTGTGTTTAAGAGCAAAACTGAAAGGTTTGAGATGGTTTGGGGTCTTTTCTCTTCAAATAAAGCATTTCCTTATAAAGAATTCATTGATTTAATGTGTTTAAAAAAGTGTCCCTCAAACAGGTTAATTTTATTTTCAAACTAGAAGAAGAATGCCAGGATCCAGTTGTTCATTTATAATTCAGCACTAAGCTAAAGAAACAAGGGCAGAAAATGCATAGTTGTAAATCACGCTTGCAGCCACAGAACAATATAATGCCGAGCAGCCATTTTAGGTTTTTGGTTGCTTTATACCCTTTCCACATAATGAAGCCTGTTAAATGAATCCTTATGGGAATTGTTCCTGAGGTTTGAGTTTTGTACGTGAAATTCCAAGTACAAGAGTTTAGTTTTGTGAAGTAAATGGTCTGTATTCTGTAAAAATTAGTTCAAGGCACTCTTTTTTGGAAAGGCTTCTTGCTTTCTAGGAATAACAACAGTTTTGTCCTTTTAATAAAATGTAAACCCAATGTCTCTGGTAAAAAAATAAAAATCAGTGGAATTATTTCTGTCAGAGGGAATAAAGGTGGCAACTGCAAATGCTGGTGTATTTTACTTAGAAGAATTCCTAGATAGTCTATGGCTAAATACATTGACCAGGTCCTCCCTTCTCCTCTATTATGGAAATCTCAGAAAGAAATAAACTGTTGCTGTTTCACTTCAGTCGTCAAAGTGAAGCCCTAACAGTGGATGGAGTAGAGGCTCTACTCAGTAACTGTGTGTAATTCTAGCCCACTTTTTTTCCTAATGGTTTTTTGATGAAATTATCACACTTTCTCTTCCCAAAATTTGCTTGTGGATAGATGTATTATTTTTCTCAGTGAGAAACAACCCAGGTGTCCAATCAACCCAAAGGTTGTACATTCATTATTTCTATTTAAGTCAATTAGAACAGTGCAGATGTCTCTTCTGTTTGATGATTTGCTTCCAGAGAAAGACTAGAGAATTAATTAAAATACACAATCTAATCGAACGGAAAATCATAAGATTTTGTTCCTAGGAAACAACTTGTGAGCACATGGGATCTAAAGTTGTGCATTTATATCTAAGTAGAGAACATATCATCTCAAGCTACTCCACCAAAGTTTGAGCCTGAGGTCAGTTTTCAGACTGTGAGTCTAATTTGGTTTCAGAATGGAGCATAAGGTTCCCAACATCCAGAGACCTGGGTGGTGGTGTAGGGGGGGAAACATGTGATTTTGGTTTCAGTTAATTTTAGATTTATTTCTGTTTATGCGATCAGTTTACTCTATCTAAAAGTGTTTTCATTTTGGCAGACTCCTCCAATGAAAGGCTTATTTCGAGATGTTTCCTGTTGAGTAACTGATGCTGCTGCTGCTGCTGCTGCTGAGAGGTAAAGGGAGACATACACAGTGCTGAAGGGAACGTATGGTAGTGTCATGGCAATGACAGGCATGAAGCCAAAGGCTGCCATTATCTTTCCTTCCATCCCAGAGGAGCTAAACGGGCAGTGCAGAGGGAGAACACAGTATATGGTATTAGCACATCTACCCCTCCAGCCTTTTGGGTGCTGCCAGCCAGGCATTCTGAACGTGGACTATGATTTGTGTTTCACGTGGTCATAGCTTCCAACCCTTCCTTTTTCTTGCACAAAGATTCCCAGTTAGCTTTGCAAATGGTCTGGTTTTGATCATTTATTTCTACTGTGCTAAAGGCACCAGAAATCAGCAAAACAGAATTCTGCATGATACTCCCATTTGGTCAAAGCCATTGTAAAGTGAAATAGCAGCAAAGAATCTGTCTTTTGAGGTGAATATTCAGCAATCTTGGAATTTTGATGAATTATGGAAGATCACTGTTCCCAACTAAGCATTCCTTTCCATCTTCCCCTACTAAGGACCACTCCTGTGCAATTACTCCATAGTTTCTATACCCATCTAAAACTCTTACCCCGTGTCACAGCCATAATAATAAATTTAACATTAAAGACACATTTTCTTTACATAACAACAGGAGAAGAGACAATGAAGATAAAATCCTGGACGCTTAAGATGAATTTTTAAAATTGCCTTATGGATTAACAGGATTGTCTCTGCTGTTACATTTAAGTCCTCTGAATACACTTGGAGAAGCCTTTCCCTGGTTCTTACAACCAGCCAGAACTCCTTTGTACAGTTGCTGTGAGAATGCACAGCAGTAGCTGGAGAGAAATCATTAAACAAGTGAGGTCAGCATCTCAGGAGAGTCTGTCTGCAGAACGTGGTAGGTAAAACCTCGGCTAGGGAAAATTCTCAGCTTTTGAGGAAAACCTGTGGTGAAGGATTTAGCAAAGGTACACACAGCAGGATATAGGAAGAGGAACACATTTATGGCTGCTTGAGAGCCCTCACAGAAACCAGTAAGATGTTCAAAAGGTCTAAGAATTTGAGAGAGAAATGCTTATGAAGCTGAGCAATTTTGTGAATTGCAGCTGGCTTCACAGAATTCTTAGATGAGGAACAAAAAATGCAAGGCAGTCTCTTGTGTGCTTATTTAATGTAATTAATTAATGCATTTTGAACCACTTTTTTTGGTGCAAAGGGATCTTAATTACAGCGTAAAATTCAGATGCAATTGATGTAAAAGATCTTCATGTAAATGAAAAGATGAGCTGCTATGTTTGAAACTGAAGGGAAGAAGAAATGCCCTGTTGTAAGGTCACAGTTTATGCGGGTCGGAGTCTCAGCTGATTTGTGTTAAAGGTTAACTCTCACAGACAGAACAGGTTCAGGTACTTGTGTAGCATGTGAACCAGCATTACTGTCCTGGCTGAGGCTGTAATGCAGTGATAATGAGGATACTTGCTTATTTCTATGAGTTAAAAGATCCATTCCTAAAATTGCCTGAAAATGCTGCAAATGAAGAGCTTTGTAAAGAAAGCTCATGGATTTAGCTGTGCTCAAGCAGAACTCCTGTGTCCAAGACCTTCCTGCAGCCTATACCAGGATGATCTTCCTGAAAAAATCAACAGCTTTGGGCTTTCCTCAGTGATCCGAATGTAAGTGGAGGCAAGAACACCTCTTTCTTAGTTAACATATGAATGCAACCAGAATTTGTTTCCTAGGATGAAATTTCCTACATCTTTTTACAAGTCACAGACCAGGATTCCGAAGCAATGCTTTTTGTTCAGGTTCACAGGCATCACTTCTTGTGGTGTGCTTTGACCTAACATGATCTGATTCATGCATGAAACCCCCCTGGGATTCCCTGGGCTAGTTCATTTTCTGAGCTTTACCTAACTCCCCTCCTTTCCCAAGCACAGCCTGCAGCAGCTTCCAGCCTGCTCTGAGTTACCAGAAGCGTGGTCAACCCGAAAGGACCATGATGAGGCAGGAGTCCCTGTGCTTTGGTGGGATAGCAGGCACATATTCGCTTTCAGCCATCCTCGGGACACTCCATCTATTCCAGATTATGGAGAAGAACGTGAAGTTAACGATGATTTTTGTCAAATGAATCTTGTAATGTGTCTGTTTTAAAACTCCTTCGAGTTTCCATGATTCGAGTTTTCATGATGAAGTTAAGAATGGCAGCTTTTTCAGAATAAGTAACCGGCCTTTGGTTTTAAAGCCAAAATTAAACTGATAAATGCAAAGCCCACCTCTACAATGGCAGACTGACTTTGATATTATATTTTCTCTGGATTTGGTTTAGAATAATGGTCTATGAAACATGATTATATGGTAATTCCTTTTAAAAAAACACATTCCCTGCCTCTGTAGATCAATTGCTTGTTCTTTTCTCAGAAAAAATGCTGATGAATTCATACAGTGTTTTATCAAATTTTTAGCATTAAAACCTCACCATCTTCTTGCAAAAACCCCATTTCTTTTCCTGCTCTTGTTCTCAGCCATTGCTCCAAAAGAGCGCTCAAGGATTGCCTTTGCTGCTGGGTTTTAGGAACAGGTTTGCAACCTTGCATAGATTCCCAATAAGTTGTGCATTTTTCACCTTATCAGTCACCTCTTGTGGAAAGAGATGGGCTTCTTATCTTTCTAGCATTTTTTGTCTGAGCATGTTTTCTTACCAACACATCAGCTCATATTTGTAGAATCACAGAATCATAGGATGGTTTGGATTGGAAGGAACCTTAAAGACCACCTGGTTCCAACTCCCTGCCTCAGGCAGGGACACCTTCCATGACACCAGGCTGCTTAAAGACCCACCTAAACTGGCCTTGAGCATTTCCAGGGATGGATGCCATGATCCAAGTGCAGGACCTTACACTTGGCCTTGTTGAACTTCATAAGGTTCACATGGCCCAAGCCTGTCAAGGTCCCTGTGGTGTCCCTTCCCTCCAGCACGCTGACAGCACCACTCAGCTCGTGTCACCAGCAAACGTGCTGAGGGTGCACTCCATCCGCCGTCCCTGCCACAGATGGAGGTGTCAGACAGCACCAGTCCCAGTGCTGACCCCTGAGGAGCACCACTCCTCACTGGTTTCCACTTGGACACTGAGCTGCTGACCACAACTCTTGGAGAGTGACCATCCAGCCAATTCCTTATCCACCAGCTGGGCACTTCACCAGATCGCCATGACTTGTCAAATATGATGGATAGTGGCTTAGCCACTTCATCCACTGGTGCCCTCAGGACCCATGGATGCATCTCATCAGGTTCCATGGATTTGTACAACTTCACATTCCTTAGATGCTCTGGTACCTGTTCTTCCCTTACAGTGGGTGGTTCTTCATTCCCCCAGTCGCCGCCTGTGCCTTCTGTGACTTGGTTGGTGTGTCTGGAGCCCCTGCTGGTGAAGACGGAGGCAAAAAAATCGTTGAGACCTCACCCTTCTCCATGTCCCAGGTAACCAGGTCTCCCATTTCCTTCTGGAGACGGCCCACATTTTCCTTAGTTGTTCTTTTTTCATCAAAGTACCTATAGAAGCTTTTTTCCTTCTCCTTGATGTCCCTGGCCAGCTTTAATTCCATTGGGTTTTGGCTTTCATAATCTGATCCCTGGCTACAATCTTCTCTATATTCCTCCCAGGCCACCTGTCCCTGCTTCCACCCTCTGTAGGCTTCCTTTTTCTGACCAAGTTTGTCCAGGAGTTCCTGGAAGAGTTTACTGATGATTTTGTGAATAGACCAACCCTATCAGATGCTAATGGCTATGGCTTAGTTTAGTATTATTCTAAACAATGAACAGGTAAGGAATGGAAGGGTTTTATTTCTTTGCCAATGTGCCAATACCCTAGTGCAGTTGTTTTAATAAGAATAATAATAATTTAAAACATTGCAAAGCTGGCATTTCCCCTTCACCCACTGGCGTAGTCACAGCAGAATGAATGGATCATTGTTAGAAGAGTCATTTCACTGCACAAAGCAACCTCTATTCACAATTGGAAGGTTAGAAATGTTCAACCAGTCATGACAATTAAATAAAATTATTGTCTGAGCATCTCTTAGGGTTACAAATCATTCTGTCTCCACGCAGTTGGTGCTACCTCTCTTTTATTATAAATCCACAGAATCTTTAAGACTGACAACAATTCTAGTGCAAATGTCACGACTTTTCTCGTGTCGTGAAATATGATTTCTGTTTCCGTGTTCCGAAGCAAAGAGCAGTTGCTTGTACCTCAAATAAAGACATTCGTTTTGTGCCCAGGACTAGAGACATGGGAGGGAGCTTAGAACAAAGCCACAAAATGTTAGTGGAAGCTTTTGAGAAACTGAGCTATGGGAACAATGAAAAATTTTGTTTAGTGACAGAGAGCAGTAGATATTTTAGGGATAGTTGATGTCTGAAGAAGCTGTGATAAAATTTACAGCTATTTAGAAGAGAAGAAACCAGGGAAGATAGAATTTATCTAGACACAGTAAACCTAAGAGAAACAAGGGAAGTTTTACAAAGAAGAATTTCCTGACAGTGAAATGTATTCCAGATAGGACAAGGTTGTTTTTTGAAAACTCTGGAAAAAGCCTAGTGGGGAATTTTTATTGGTCTTTTCCTACCTCTATTTATTTACACTCTCCAGAAGATGAATCCTCTCTTATTAACCAGTGAGAAAGCCCAGCATTCAGCACGGATTTGAATGTAGAGTCTCCAGCAGTACTTTTTAATGAGCAGTATTCTTGGAAAGCAGTCAGTTGACCGTAGTAGCTGAATTCCTGACTGCAGCACACCAGTGAGTGTCAAACACCCAGGATGAGTTGTTTAGAAATAAACCTGTGACACAGGAAATAGGGTACGAGGTGGTTCTGTGCTGTCTGAGGGTGGAAGGAGCTGGAGAAAATCCATCACTGTTTATGTGGTTGTATTTGTGACACATGGGAGCTGAACTAACAGAGGAAGTGGAGAATAAATAAATACTCAGCAGAGAGAGTGATTATGGTTGAGGTACAGATCCCTAGTCCTGGAAGTGTGACTTGGGGCCAATTGCAAGGAATTCCTTCTCATTGATTTTATAGAGTACATCTACATTCTGAAATAGTTTCTAACTAGTTATAGTAATAATAATGGCATGTGTTAGCGTTGTAATCTCTTAAGAGCTCATTTCTTCACATGTCTTTTTATAGAAACATTAATTCTTTTGGCAAAAAAAAATTCATGATGTTCTTTCTAAAATACTGAGGAAGAATATTTTTGCAACTGCTGCTTTGTATATTTTGGGTCTCATGCATGATTTATCACTTACTAAATTTGAAATCCAAATTATGGAACTGGCTATAGCTATTGCCAGAAAGCAGAATCTGCAGTGCTGGAAAAGGACTAAAAAGGTTATCATCTGACTAAGCTGCAACATTTCTTGGAACAATATTTGTATTGTAGGTTACTAACAGCTTTGCAATCCACAGGTGCTCACTCACAATAGCAAAAGTGTTGTAATTCATCTATAATCAGGACATTATTTTTACTGCAAGTTATTCCAACTTTGCAGTCAATGGAAACTAACCAGCTATAGTAAAAGTGTTGTCATTCATCTATAACTGGGACAGTACTTCCATCGTAAGTTATTCCAACTTTGCAGTGAATGAAAACTAACCAGCAATAGTAAGTGTGTTGTCATTCATCTAAAATAGAAGGGAGGAGAAAGGAGAAAGATGGACAAAATACAGAACGTATTTGCAATGGAGTCTGAGTAAAATAATCCCAGGGTACCGCAAGGTAGCTTTAAATTGGTGAAATTCAGTACAGGCTTCCAAATGAAAGGCTACACCATTTCCTTTGGCATCTGCCTGCCTAATCTCAGCCAGAATGAAGGGGTACAGTGCAGTGAATGTGCTCTGGTGAAGTCAAACCTCTGCTGGGGTTGTAGAAGCTGCTTGCAGAGCTCAGTGCACTTTTAGGTAGAGTGCACTGAGCACCAGATAAGTAATACCTGAGTGTTTTATAGCTGGCCTAGACCTGGGAGACTGCAGTGTAGACATCCTGTACATAGCTCTTCTAGGCAAGAAGCCTGCCCTTTTTTATGCTACAAGTGCACTGTAGGCACTTTAAAATTATTAATAATAACTAATTAATAATGGCCCAAAACCTTGGCTGTGATTAAGGACCTCAGAGAATAACTCGTCTACAGTTGTAAGAAATGATGGCTCAAAACAATCTTAACCAAATCCTGGGCCAGCTTTGTGCCTGGACTTTCCTCCAGAAAAAGATAAAGCAGAAGAGTACAATTTGTTCTAAGACATTAGCAAGAGAGAGAGAAGAACAAAATGAATACATTTTATTTGTAATGCATAAGAAGAATGCAGAGTGGTGGCAAGTAAGACCATTAGGGGATAAGAGTACAAAATTAGACGGAAAGGAAGAGATGAGATTGGTCAATTGCACTGGTCCTAAATCAACATTTCGTCTCAGAAACCACAAAAGTCAGCAGCTGAGTGGAGGTGAATGAAAGACAAGGGTCAAAACAACAATCATAATTTATCTGAGTGTCAGAAAAGCATTTTTACACTAAGTACACAATGCATCGATTTCCACTTGATAGACAGTACTTACACAAAAAGAGATTCAACCCTCACTGAATAGCCTGCAGCACAATACAAATTCTTTTCATGATAAACCTAGGAGGAAAAAAAAAATCCCTTTTTATACAAGGAATTCTCATTTAAATATTTGAGTCTTCTGGGAACAGCCTGAAAGACACATACCATACTCCCGACTCACATCTACAGACGCCTGTGGTTTGATATGCTGATGCTATTTGACAGTATGAGGGGCACTTTTAGGAACCTTGGTGGAAAGAAGAACAGTGGAAAGCTTCAGCTGTTGTTTTCATTCCTCTTTGGAGGTGCTTGATGGAAGAGCTATCAGTTGTTTACTTGTATAACAAGGAGCAGAGTATGGTGGTAGGAAGACCATACCTAACTATCCCCTTTAAGGAGATGTCTGATAGCAAAACACCTCAAAGGACTGTGTTTGATAGCAAAAGATTTGCTTCCTTTGCTGGTGATGTTGTTTTTCCTTTTTTACAACAGAATAAAAATATTATTTCTTTAAGAAAAGACCTTCTTGGCTATCGTTGTTGTTATCTGCTGAGTCATGCCAATAATTGTTTATTTTAGCATTCCTAGAGAATTTGAGAGATAGTTTACTTCCCCTCCCCCAGAAGGCAGTTAGGAAAAACTGTGTAATTTCATAAATAAAATAAAACTAAAGAGTTTTTAGTTGAAAGCATTTCCTTTAATGGTCTGCTATGCAACACTTCAGCAGTCGGCTGACTCATGGCGACCTGAAATTGAAAATGACTTGGGGTTGAGGGAAAGCAAGAAGAGGACAGGAAGAATTATACTAGCCACTATACTTTAACTATCTGTATAACAGTTGGATCTTCATTTTATTCAACTAACCATGACCTCACGGAATTGGTTCAGGCATCAGCTCTGTGTCTGGTCCAGAGCAAAAGATGTATTTATAAATTAGATTAACATAATCAGTGATGAGAATAATGTGTCCAATTACTTAATTCACTTCTGTTTTGATAATCTTCAATGCTACAAGAAGCACACTGTCAGAGCTATTTTCTTTTAGTCCACCATTTTTGTAAAGCCCTTCACTATCTCTGAAGAGAAAGCTCATGCTTTGTTGTTGCAATTCTCTCACTTCTATTATATAGTAAATTGTGTTTTCTTTCTACACTAGTTCTATAGAAAATAATCCAAACAAGTGAAATAAAATATCTTTTCTTACATAGCCAAAAACCAAACTCTGGATGTATTAAGTGAAAAGAACAATAACCTTTAAAAAGCCAAAACCACTAGGAGAAAAACCACTTTCCCCTGCTCCAGAAACCTTTTTGATTGTATCCTGCATTATGTTATTTGCGGTCATTGAAGAAGGCCAAAGTAACCTTGCATATGAGCTGCTGTCCTAGGACACTGTTGTGAGACATACGAAGATCTCACCTACTTTTTCCTTTCTAAGGAAACAAAGACTGGAAAGTGGGAGATTGTTTCAGAGAAGATGGGGGAAATCTCACTGTGACAGAAGGGATTACTCTGCCTCTTGAAGCTTTTGGATCCCCTGAATGTCTCCAGAACATTAGTCATGCATCCTCCTCATGACCCTGTATCAAGGGTGAGCCATACTGATGAGATGCGATGGAATGGGCTGGGTTGACTCGGTCGTAGCCTGCCAAGCCTCTTGCATTTGGCTGATATTAAACAGGAACACATTCTCTTCTGGTTTATGCCTGGGTGAGCCATTGCTGTGGCATTCAGAAAGCCTTCATTAGCTGAGTTGTTGGGAGAGGAGGCACACCATACTGCTCAACCTGAGCTGGCTTAGCTTTTGGAAGCACCTGAATTCCAGTCCTCAGTTGCAGCCGAGCAGCAGAAAATGCAAGAGGGAGGGATGCAAATTGGTTTTAAGGTATTCTGAGCTGCTTGGATCCAGAGGAAGAAGGGCATGAACACAGTCCTTGGACACAGATTAGAAGAACCATTCCGTGGCTCTGCCTCATAGGTTGTCAGGGGCCTCAGGTTCTTAGTGTGACGCCGCCAGCTAAGAAGGCTTTCTGCCACATTGGTTTTGTCATCGCCAGAGGAAGGGAGAGCAGTGGGAGAGGATGCAGAGGGCATTGACACCCATGCTGTGCTGCTGACACAGGTGACGAAGGTGACAGCAGAGTCACACCAAGTGGCTTGGACACAGGACACACCGAACGATTACAGCTTGAGAGCGCATGGTCCGCTACGAGAGCGGGCAGATTTCTCAATGCATAATTCAGCACCATAAACACGTACACGACACTAACTCCTTCTTCTGCTAGACTACTTTAATTTCTTGACAATAACCTCACTAAATTGACCTGGAAAGAAAGAGGCACTCAACATTCATAATTTGATTTCTGCCCTATATAATTTTGGCTCCCCTCCTTCTCATGTAGCTGCTAATATGAGTTACTGCAGATTTAGTATTTTGTTACAGATTAATTCAATGGGATTTTTGACTAAGCTAGCGTCCAAAATGACTTTGCACTTGGTGACATCTGCGATGCCAGCATGCAAAATGATTCTTCTGGCATTTTTACAAATTCTATTGTACCACTGAGTAGGTCTTGAGAAATCCAGCTATGACCATATCTGATTTGGCTAAGAACACCACGTAATATAACACAAATAGCAATAATAGTTATTTTGCAGGAGTAACAGCTTCTGGCTATTTTCATTCCCTCTCAGGCAGACCTGGAGCTCAGGCACACTTTCAGTGTTTTTTATATACCTGTCAGAGTCAAAATTCTTTTAGGTTTGACTAATAAGACCAGACAGTTGCATCAGGACAGTCACATTATGATCCTGATTTTTTCTGTTATAGAACAACTGATATCTTTGAACAAAATCCTCCTTCTTCTGTCTCTGCCATTCCTTCTACTGATGTACCTGCTGAAGCCCATTAGACATACACCTTAGAAGTATCTATATAGATACTGAGATATATTAGATACAGATTTTAACATTTCTGCTTGGCTGCCTTCAAAAGACTTTTCACTGCCAGAACGGCTTTCTTTTCAAATCTTTTATTTGGAGGATGTTCTGGTGACAGGAAGCCCAGATTGTAGAAAATTCATTATGCCTTAAGAACTGAGGTCCACTGCCAGTCATTAGAGTCCTCAGCATTTGGTGATTTTATTTACCAGATTCAGTTATGTCCCTTTTCCAGACTCTCTTTACATTGTTGACAAAGGTACACAATTTTTAAGATCACGATGTCGCTTTTCTTCTGATTACTCATCTGCATTTTGTGATTCACCTCTACTGCAACATTTTCATTGACATCATCCCTATGCCAGTAAAAACATGTTTTCTTACTAAACTATTCTTCATTAGCTTCAGTTTCAGAGCCTGTCCTTGTTCCCAAGTTAGTGTTTTCTAACAATTGGCCACTGTTTTTTCATTGATTAGTTCATCTCTTCCTGTGCTACTGACACCATTAATTGACAGTGAGTGACTCTGCCTCACTGATCAAGAAAGAGGTGGTATGCATGGCGTCACATAGCTGAGATTCATGGTAAAATCCCCTTAAATGTGTGGAACCTACATCAGAAATATATCTTTTTAAAATCCTTTACTTTTTATATCTAGAAGTGTAGACACTTATAAGGAAGATGCTTACACATTTGTTTCTCATGTGTATTTTTAATACTAGACCCTAGAAAACACTCGTATTCATTAGCGAAAAATGAAATTGGAGGTGCAAAAGCACCAAGATGTCTTAAGGGCATTGGGAATTGCAAAGACACTTGCTCATCGCTTCTTTTGACGAGAGACGAAAGAGAACGGGTATTCATTCGCCAGCTGACAGAAAGGAGCCGAACATGAGCTGGGTTAAAGTTACTTGTACGGTGTGCTGGGTCCGCTGCGGGTACCGACAGCAGAACGTACATCTGCATTTAGGACAGGCGCGGGGCTACCGAAAGATGCAGAAATAACGTTCCTGTATTCCTGGCAAAGGCTTAGGCCACTGGCTTCCGGGGGCACGGAGGGGCGACTGCCCGCACTGCTGTCGCCTGCCCGTACCTGCCGAGCTCGGGCAGGGGGGCTCAGGGGCTGCGTGTTCCCTTCCGCACCGGCACCGCTGCCCCGGGCTCTGTCCGGCCGGGAATCCTCGCCCGGCGCAGACAGCGTGGGGCCGCGGGGGGAAGCTCTGCGGATGGCTGGAGGTGTTCACACCCCGGGAGGCGCCGGGCTCCGCCGGCCGGGACGCGGCTCTCTGGGAGCCCGTCCCGCCCCTCCGCTCCGGGGCGACTCCCGGCGCCGCTGGGGAAGGAGCCGCCGCCGGCGGACGGTTCTCCCGGGAAGCCGCCGCCTCACCTACAGCCGCCCCGTCCCACAACCCCCGCGCCGGGGCCGCCGAGCCCCAGAGAGCCGCCCGGGCACAGCGCGGCGGTGGGCGCGGCCTCCGCCGCCCGCCCCTTCCTCCCTCCCTCC